>CM056054.1:245813842-245957356 GCA_029574335.1 Rana kukunoris
GGTGCGCGCTATACGCCGGTGCACGTAATAGGGCGATAAATACGGTATATATATATATATATATATAAATTTGTCTTTTTATTTTATTTTTTAACAAAAAATAAAAGCCGCAAAGGTGATCAAATGTCACCAAAAGAAATCTCTATTTGTGGGGGAAAAAACGACGTCAATTTTGTTTGGGAGCCGCGTCGCACGACCGCGCAATTGTCAGTTAAAGCGACGCAGCGCCGAATCGCAAAAAGCGTCCCGGTCATTGGGCAGCCAAATCCTCCGGGACAGGAGTGGTTAATGACAAGATCTTCAGGCTAAATATAGCAGCATTAGTTCTTTTGGCAATAAGGAAGTTTCCCATTTCTATAATCTTTACATTGTATTCATTTCAGGCTTTGATTGGATACTTTGTTTCCATTATTATCCTTCTCAGATCAGAACTGCAATGCAGAACTTCTACTGTCAATGTTTGGAGATCCGACCATCTCCGCAACTGGAATCTGCACCATTTCAGTCCCGGTTCCCTGGACACAACTCCGCCCACAGTATGCCTTGGGCCCGCCCACTGACCAAGTGCTTTCGCCTACTCACTATACTAAACACCCTAAACTGCAGGGTTTGGAGGTTCAATCCAATGAGTGGGCAAAAGCGCCTGGTCACTGGGCCGGCCTAAGGCAGACTGTGGGCGGGGTTATGGAATTATGCGGGGACCACCCACGCACAGCACCCAATCAGACCCTAATGAATAATTTATTAGGGTACAAATGTGATCCCAGGGCATGGCAAAGGACACATCATTATTTAAACTGAGGTTCAAGATGCGGGACTGTCCCAGCAAGAAGCGGGACTGTCCCAGCAGGATGCAGGACTGTCCCAGCAAGAAGCGGGACTGTCCCAGCAGGATTTAGGGTACAATTGTGATCCCAGGGCATGGCAAAGGACACATCATTATTTAGACTGAGGTTCAAGATGCGGGACTGTCCCAGCAGGATGCAGGACTTTCCCAGCAAGAAGCGGGACTGTCCAAGCAGGATGCAGGACTTTCCCAGCAAGAAGCGGGACTGTCCCAGCAAGAGGCGGGACTGCCCCAGCAAGAAGCGGGACTGTCCCAGCAGGATGCCGGACTGTCCCAGCAGGATGCCGGACTGTCCCAGCAAGAAGCGGGACTGTCCCAGCAAGAAGCGGGACTGTCCCAGCAAGAAGCGGGACTGTCCCAGCAGGATTTAGGGTACAATTGTGATCCCAGGGC
The DNA here is from genome assembly GCA_029574335.1 of Rana kukunoris. Taxonomy (NCBI): domain Eukaryota; kingdom Metazoa; phylum Chordata; class Amphibia; order Anura; family Ranidae; genus Rana; species Rana kukunoris. Next base: position 245,815,083 of record CM056054.1, read on the forward strand.
ATGACAAAGGACACATCATTATTTAGACTGAGGTTCAAGATGCGGGACTGTCCCAGCAAGAAGCGGGACTGCCCCAGCAAAATGCGGGACTGTCCCAGCAAGAAGCGGGACTGCCCCAGCAAGAAGCGGGACTGTCCCAGCAAGAAGCGGGACTGTCCCAGCAGGATTTAGGGTACAATTGTGATCCCATGGCATGGCAAAGGACACATCATTATTTAGATTGTGGTTCAAGAAGTGGGACAGTCCCAGCAAGAAGCGGGACTGTCCCAGCAAGAAGCGGGATTGTCCCAGCAGGATGCGGGACTGTCCCAGCAGGATGCCGGACTGTCCCAGCAAGAAGCGGGACTGTCCCAGCAGGATTTAGGGTACAATTGTGATCCCAGGGCATGGCAAAGGACACATCATTATTTAGACTGAGGATCAAGATGCGGGACTGTCCCAGCAAGAAGCGGGACTGTCCAAGCAGGATGCAGGACTTTCCCAGCAAGAAGCGGGACTGTCCCAGCAAGAGGCGGGACTGCCCCAGCAAGAAGCGGGACTGTCCCAGCAGGATGCCGGACTGTCCCAGCAAGAAGCGGGACTGTCCCAGCAGGATTTAGGGTACAATTGTGATCCCAGGGCATGGCAAAGGACACATCATTATTTAGACTGAGGTTCAAGATGCGGGACTGTCCCAGCAAGAAGCGGGACTGTCCAAGCAGGATGCAGGACTTTCCCAGCAAGAAGCGGGACTGTCCCAGCAAGAGGCGGGACTGCCCCAGCAAGAAGCGGGACTGTCCCAGCAGGATGCCGGACTGTCCCAGCAAGAAGCGGGACTGTCCCAGCAGGATTTAGGGTACAATTGTGATCCCAGGGCATGGCAAAGGACACATCATTATTTAGACTGAGGTTCAAGATGCGGGACTGTCCCAGCAGGATGCAGGACTGTCCCAGCAAGAGGCGAGACTGTCCCAGCAAGAGGCGGGACTGCCCCAGCAAGAAGCGGGACTGTCCCAGCATGTTCGGGACTGTTGCCATCTATGGTAATTTTTTCTAATTCTAATACTTTTCTAACCAGGTGGATGAAGCCGAGAAAGTCATAAAAGCCTACAAGGTGGAGGACATCGATGCGAACGGCGTGCACGTGGCGTGGCAGATCCCGCAATACGTCCTGCTGAGCGCCGGAGAGGTCATGTTCTCAGTCACCGGCTTGGACTTCTCCTACTCCCAGGTAACGACTGACAATAATAAGTCTTACCCTTCGCCTTCCAGAAGGGGCACATTGGGGGTAAAGGGGGGGAGGACTCCGCCCAGAAGTGATAATTTCATGTATGGTGGATGTTGGGGCGTCTCCTCCTCCGAGGGACTACATTGAACCAACTGAATAAAAGGGGGTGGGGCCAGGGGCTGTCAAGCTGGGGAGGAAAGAACAAAAGGTGCTAAATGTTGTCTTGTGACCGGTCCTCTTTGTGTCTCCCAGGCTCCGCCCAGTATGAAGTCCGTCCTCCAGGCCGGTTGGCTCCTCACTGTGGCTTTCGGTAACGTCATCGTGCTGATTGTGGCCCAAGCCGGATCCATGGAACAGGTAACGTTCATCAGTGAACTCTCAACTATGATACTCAAGTGCCCAGGGTGAAGCTGCAAAATCTCCCCCCCCCCCAAAAAAAATCAAGCACTAACCTGCACCCCCCCCCCCAGCATAAATTGCCCCGTCCACATTAAATTTACTCTCTTAGCACAAATCCCCCATCCTCCCCTCATTCCTCCCAGCACTAAATCCCCTTCCAAAACCAACCTTTAAAGCATAACCCCCCCCCCTTTAATTTCCCCCAGCACAAATCCTATCCCCCGATCCCCTCCCCAACACGAATCCCCCCCCCCCCCCAAATCACACCTCTAGCACTAACCCTCTCCCATCTGGAAATTCCCACTCCTAGCACTAATCCTCTCCTCTAAGCATGAATCCCCCCCCCATAGATTTCCTCCTTTTTCACCTTCAAATCCCCCTACCTAGCACAAATCACCCCCCCCCCAGAATTACCTCTTGTAGCACAAATCCCCCATCCTCCCCCTCATTCCACCCTCCTAGCACAAATCACCCCAAATCACCTACCTAGCATTAAACCTTTCTCCCCCTTCAACCCCCCCCCCCCACTTAGCACAAATCCTCTCCCTCTTTCCACCCTCCCAGCACACATTTCCCTTCTAACTCCACCCACCTAGCACAAACCACCCTCCCCCAGCACAAATCATGTCCCTCAATCCCCTCCCCAGCACCAACCCTTTCCCCTCTGCAAATCCCCACTCCTAGTACTAATCCTCTCCCCTCTCTAAGCATAAATCCTCCCCCCCCCCCCCCCCCACTCCTAGTACTAATCCTCTCCCCTTTCTAAGCATAAATCGCATTCCATTCCCCCAGCACTAATCTTTTCTCACCTTCAAATCCCCCCACCTAGTACAAAAATCCACCCCCCCCCCCCAAAAAAAAAAATTCCAGTCTTAGCACAAATCCCCCATGCTTCCCCTCATTTTACCCTCCTAGCACAAATCTCCTTCCAAATCCACCATCTTAGTACTAACCCTCTCTCTTCTCCAAATCCTCACTCCTAGTACTAATCCTCTCCCCTCTCTAAGCATAAATCCTCTCCCCCTCAAGATTTCCCCTCATAACACAAATTCCACTTCCACCCCCCAACCCCCTCTCCCAGCACAATTCCCCCTCCTACAAATCCACCCTCCTAGCACAAATCTCCCCCTACGATTCCCCAACCCAGCACAAATCCTTTCTCACCTTCAAATTCCCCTCCTAGCACAACCAACCCCCCCCCCCAAATATCCTCTCCTAGTACAAATCCCCCATCCTCTCCCTCATTACACCCTCCCAGCAGAAATCTCCCTTCCAAGCACAAATCTCCTTCCAAACCCACCACCCTAGCACAAATCCTCTCCAAATCCCCACTACTAGCACTAATCCTCTCCCCCCCTCCAAGGATAAATCCTTTCCCCCCCAGCACAAATCCCCCTTCCTCTCCCTCGACCCCCTCCTACAAATCCTCACTTTACAAATCCACCTTCCTAGCATAAATCCTCTCCCCTCTCCAAATCCCCAGTCCTAGCACTAATCCTCTCCCCCTCCTAGGATAAATCCTTACCCCCCAGCACAAATCCCCCTTCTTCTCCCTCAACCCCTTCTCCCAGCATGACACCCCTTCTTCAAATCCCTACTCTAAAAATCCACCCTCCTACCATAAATCCTCTCCCCTCTTCAAATCCCCACTCCTAGCACTAATCCTTTCCCCCCTTCAAGGATATATCCTCTCCCCCCCCAGCACAAATCCCCCTTCCTCTCCCTCAACCCTTTCTCCCAGCATGACACCCCTTCTACAAATCCCCACTCTACAAATCCACCCTCCTATCATAAATCCTCTCCCCTCTTCAAATCCCCACTCCTAGCACTAATCCTTTCCCCCCTTCAAGGATATATCCTCTCCCCCCCAGCACAAATCCCCCTTCCTCTCCCTCAACCCCTTCTCCCAGCATGACACCCCTTCTACAAATCCACCCTCATACCATAAATCCTCCCCCCCCCAATTCCCCTCTCATCACAAATCCCCCCTCCCCCTCCCAAAATTACCTCCTAGCGCAACTCCCCCCCCCCCCCCAAAGCACTAATCCCCCCTCCAAATACTACCTTGTACCCCTAATCCTCTCCTTTCTCCAAATCCCCCTCCTGGCACCAATACTCTCATATTTAGAGATTTTCCTCTCACTTCCTGTTGTGTCTCTCAGATAAGAAGTGACGGGAAATCTCCCCAACAGGATAGAGAGGGGAAAATAAAGTGACTGAGGTTCTAACACCTCCCATCCCATCCAACTGGGGTTCTAACCCCTCCCATCCCACCGAACTGGGGTTCTAACCCCTCCCATCCAACTGGGGTTCTAACCCCTCCCATCCAACTGGGGTTCTAACCCCTCCCTACTCCACCCATAACTGGAGAAAAAATATATTCTACACTATGTTGGTATTGAATTTGTATCTATTTATATAAATCAGCTGACCGTCCTTCTCTCGCCTCGCAGTGGGCGGAGTTTATCCTGTTTGGCGCCCTCCTGGTCGCCGTGGCCGTCATCTTCTCCATCATGGGGCACTTCTACGTCCCGGTGGACCCCGACGACCTGAAGGAAGGCGACGATGAAGACGGCGATATGAAGAAGCCAACGCCGGTCTTGGATGATGAGACCGGAATGGACAACGTGGAGGAGAAGAAGACGAGGATCTAAAATGTAGCAAATAAGCAAAATTTTCAACAAAAAAAAACTTGTTTCTACAAATCCGCAATTCTGCTCTTGAGCCTCTCTCTCTCCGGATTGGACGAATCCCGACCAGCCGCGGTTGTTTTCCTGGGTCATCACCATCCCTCCACCCCTCTTCACCAAGGACTTTATCCCCCCCCCCCCCCCATGGACACCGAGCTGTGTATGAGCCAAAGGAAGTTCTGTATAAAATCAGCTTGTAATCCTCACAAGGGGGCGCTATATAGCCAGGGCAGCTGATGGGGGGGGGGAACAGGAAGCCCTCCTATACCAGGCCCGGCCTAACTTGGTCAGCAGGGGGGTCCCAGGACTTGCAGGAGCTGTTGACTTCTCCCCACCTAAACTCCACCGTGTGCCCCTTGCCAGGCAGTTCCGGGGAAGATTGTGCCCTCCGGGCCGCCATCTTGCTTGATTTCAGCCGGTGCTGAGGTTTCCCTTCCATGGTGATTGGGGGGGGGGGGGGCGGCCACAGTCTCACATGATGTGATCCGGTGAATGGTGGGCTTTGTTTGGCATAAGCCGGGTACATGGTCAGTGTAGATAGAAAGACCCCCCCCCCCTGACCCTGACCTCTGTACATCACATACTCCCGACCCCTGCACACTATACATTACATACTCCTGGGTGCTCTGTACATTACACACATCTGACCCCTTCACTCTGTACATTACATTCCTTTACCCCCCCCCCCCCGCACTGTGTGTATGACACACTTCTGACCCCTGTGCTCTGTACATTACATACGCCTGACAGCTGCACTCAGTACATAATATACTCCTGACCCCTGCACACTATACATTACATATTCCTGACCCCTGTACACTATACATTACATACTCCTGACAGCTGCACTCAGTACATTATATACTTGACCCCCAGCACACTATATATTAAATACTCCTGACACCTGCACACTATATATTAAATACTCCTGACACCTGCACTCTGTACATTACATACTCTTGATCCCTTCACACTATACATTACATACTCCTGACAGCTGCACTTAGTACATAATAAACTTTTGACCCCTGCACACTATATATTACACACTCCTAAACCCCTGCACGCTATATATTACATACTCCTAATACCTACACTCTGTACATTACATACTCCTGACCCCTACGCTTTGTACATTACATACTCCTGACCCCTGCATTCTGTACATTACACACTCCTGACCCCTACACTCTGTACATTACACACTCATGACCCCTGCATTCTGTACATTACACACTCATGATTCTACGCTCTGTACATTACACACTCTTGAAACCCTGTACTCTGTACATTACACACTCCTGACCCCCGCATTCTGTACATTACACACTCCTGACCCCTGCATTCTGTACATTACACACTCCTGACCCCTACACTCTGTACATTACGCACTCATGACCCCTGCATTCTGTACATTACACACTCATGATTCTACGCTCTGTACATTACACACTCTTGAAACCCTGTACTCTGTACATTACACACTCCTGACCCCTACACTCTGTACATTACGCACTCATGACCCCTGCATTCTGTACATTACACACTCTTGACCCCTATGCTCTGTACATTACATACTCCTGACCCTTGCACTCTGTACATCACATACTTCTGATGCCTGTGCTGAAGTTTAAGCCCCCCCCCCCCGATTGGCCCATTGCCTCATTCTACTTCTCTGTGTGAACAAGAGTCTGGGGGAGGGGGAGGGCCCCTCAGGTAGGATGTATGGGGCCCCATGATTTTATAATAGTGGCCCTGTACATTGGGTTTTAACCCACAAAGTAATATATATGCACACAAGAGATGGCCGGCCAAGTCTTCTGGACAAAGTTGTGGAAAACAAAAACTTTATTTCATTTGGCGGACGATCTCTCGCGCGGACGTCTCATTCTATCTTCTGCTCTGCAGCGCCCCCTGGTGAGGATCACTAAAATGGGCCGATTTTGTTAGATACGAAGATTGCACTGTCGTCGATATTTTTCGCCTCTTCCATATAAGTGGGAAAAGATTACAGAAGGAAGAAGATAATGGATGTATCTCCTATCAAATTTTGTTTTTGAAGTGAAGAAAGTTGTACGTTATTTTATGTTTATTCCATAAAAAGCCGCGTCTTCCGGACCCGAATATAATGCACTTTATCAGCCAATCAACGTTGTGAAATCCGTCTACGTGGGAGCGATCGATTGTACGGCTCCATTGTATCGTATCTGCTGGTATTTCAAATCATGGACACAAATAAAAGAAATTCATATATTGTTTATAAATATATATAAAAGTACTTTAAAAATACTGTGTGATTTCTGTATGTACAATATGCAACGTAATGATTGGTTCACAAATTATCCTTTTATCTGCCAATCTTAAACTGGGTTGATACCAGTGGCGCCGCCCCCCCCCCCCCGATCCAATGTGACCGGCCCTTAAGAGACCCGGACCTTTTTTTGCGATTCGGCGCTGCGTCGCTTTAACTGACAATTGCGCGGTCGTGCGACGCGGCTCCCAAACAAAATTGACATCCTTTATTTTCACACAAATAGAGCTTTCCTTCTGTGGTATTTGATCACCTCTGCGGTTTTTATTTTTTGCGCTATAAACAAAAATAGAGCGTCAATTCTGAAAAAAATTCAATATTTTTTACTTTTTCCTATAATAAATATCCCCAAAAAGATATAAAAAACTATTTTTTTCCTCAGTTTAGGCCGATACGTATTCTTCTACATATTTTTGGTAAAAAAAAAAAAATCGCAATAAGCGCTTATCAGTTGGTTCGTGCAAAATTTATAGCGTTTAAAAAATAGGGGATAGTTTTATCGGGCTTTTATTAATAATTTTTTTTTTTTACTACTAATGGCGGCGATCAGCGATTTTAATTGTGACTGCGACATTACGGCGGACACTTCGGACAATTTTGATACATTTTTGGGACCATTGTCATTTTCACAGCAAAAAAATGCTTTTAAAAATGCACCGATTACTGTGAAAATGACAATTGCAGTTTGGGAGTTAACCACTAGGGGGCGCTGAACGGGTTATGTGTGCCCTTATATGTGTTTCTAACTGTAGGGGGGTGTGGCTGTAGGTTTGACGTCATTGATTGTGACTCCCTATATAAGGGATCACACAATCAATGCGGGCGCCACAGTGAAGAACGGAGAAGGTGTGTTTACACACGGCTCTCCCCGTTCTTCAGCTCCGGGGACCGATCGCGGGACTCCAGCGACCCGCGGCTGAGCACTAACAGAGGATGTACCTGTACGTGCCTGTGCCCAGCCGTGCCATTCTGCCGACGTAAAGGTGCAGGAGGCGGTCCTTAAGCGGTTAATCTCCATGCAGGGCGCCGGACGCATTGATTTTGATGGGATTATTTTTTTTTTTGGAAGCACGTGATTAAAACCCGAGGCTCTAATTGCCTGCAAAAATGGGTGGGCTCGGGGCGCAGAGCACTGTGCCCTGAGCCCCACGCAGTTGTGTGTCAATAGGGACTTAATATTCGCTATTGTCTTTCTGATTCTCCTCCTGGCCAATTAGGAAGCGAGTCCTGAGACCCGATTGCCCAGGAGTCTTAGGACAGCTTTCAGCGCTCTTACATTTTGAATGACAATTACTCAGTCATTTAACACTGTACCCAAATGATTTTTTTGTCCTTTTTATCCCACAAATAGAGCTTTCTTTTGGTGGTATTTGATCATTTCTGGGTTTGTTTGTTTTTTGCGCTATTAATGAAAAAAGACAGAAAATTTTGAAAAAATATGTTTTTTTCTTAGTTTCTGTGATAAAATTTTGCAAATTATTACTTTTTCTTCTTAAATTTTGGCCACAATTTATACCGCTACATGTCTTTGATAAAAAAATAACCCAACGTTTTTGGAAATTATTTGGTCTGTGTGAAAGTTTTAGAGTCTACAAGCGATAGTGCAAATCATAAAAAATATCACATCTGATGTACTGAAGGCCTCTCTCACTTCTTGAGATCCTAACAAGCCAGGAAAGTACAAATGCCCCCCAAATAACCCCTTTTTGGAAAGAAGGCATAGATGGGTACGGAGGTGGCAGAGGTGGGCACGGAGGTGGCAGAGGTGGGTATGGAGGCGGCAGAGGTGGGTACGGAGGGGCACCAAGTGTTTCCCGGGCACTGATTGGGCACTGTATGGGCACTGGATGGCACTTGGCAATGTATGGGCACTGTATGGGCACTGTATAGCACTGGGCGGCACTGGTACTGTATGGCACTGGGCACTGTATGGGAACTGGGCGGCACTGTATGGCAGCTTTACTCACTTTCTCTCTCCTCACACGCGCTGTCTGTGTGAGGAGCGGAGAGTCGGCAATAAGAGATGATCTCATACGTTTACATTTGAGATCATCTGTCATTGGCCGACGATCGCGCTGTAAATAGCCGCTGTGATTGGCTATTTACTACGATCTGTGATTGGCTGTGTCCAAGGGACACGGCCAGTACAGAAGTTCCCGGCAGTGCGCCCGGGAGCGCGCGCGGGGAACGAGGAAAGGGGCGGCCGTAAAAAGACAGCGTCCCAGAAATTTAGAGCCACCCTGCGGCCGTACAAAGTCGTACGGCCGTCGGGAAGTGGTTAAATATAATATTAATAATTCTGATAAATTAATAATTATTTCTAATAATAATACATTAATAATAATAATAATAATATTAATAAATAATGATGATATTATAACAAAATGTATATTATTGTTATTATTATAAATGTACACTGTTATACAAGCTGTACACTCACTACACAACATTGTAGATACAAAGTGTAATTTCTTCAGTGTTGTCACATGAAAAGATACAAGAAAATATCTACAGAAATGTGAGATGCTGTAGATATAGATGTAACATACATAGCAATAATTTATTATTATTATTTATTTATATATATAATTAAAAAAAATATATAACAAAAACAACATAATAAATGTAATATAAATAAAAATAATAATATAAATAATAATATTAATATATTAAATGGAATATTAATAAATAATATTATTAATACTAATAAATTAATAATTATTATTATTATTAATAATAATACATTAATAATAATACATACAAATAATTTTGTTATAACATCAATATTTATTATTATTATAAATTTACACTGTTACATAAGCTGTACACTCACTACATTACATTGTAGCAAAGTGTAATTTCTTCAGTGTTGTCACATGAAAAGATACAAGAAAAGATTTACACAAATGTGAGATGCTGTAGATATAGATATAACTTACATAGCAATAATTTATTATTATTTATTTATATTATTAAAAAACAAATAACAAAAACAACATAATAAATGTAATATAAATAAAAATAGTAATATACAAAATAAAGATAATAATATTATTAATAATAATAATAACCATATATTAAATATAATATTAATCAATAATATTATTAATACTAATAAATCAATAATTATTTATAATACATTAATAATAATATTAATAAATAATGATGATATTTTAACACAATTAATATTATTGTTATTATTATTATTATAAATGTACACTGTTATACAAGCTGTACACTCACTACTTTATGAATTTATTATTATTTATTTATTTGTATTATTAAAAAAAACAAATAACAAAAACAACATAATAAATGTAATATAAAAATAGTAATATAAAAAATTAAGATAATAATATTATTACTACTACTAATAATAATAATAATAAAAATAATAATAACCATATATTAAATATAATATTAATAAATAATATTACTAATACTAATAAATTAATAATTATTTTTATTATTAATAATAATAATAATAATGCATTATTAATACTAATAAATAAAGATTATATTATAACAAAATTTATATTATGTTTGATAAAGGCTGTACAAATATTGTGCGGCATTAAAAAATGGCAACATCCACCATTTTATTCTCCATGGCCTCTGCTTTCAAAAAATATATTATGTTTGGGGTTTCTAAGCCTCTTCCTAGCAAAACATTTTAACACGTGTGCAAAAAATTCCCCACCGGACAGCAAGCGGTTAAAACACAAACGCGCCAATAAAATGGTTTACAACAAGCTGTCCGTTTACGAAAATCTATTAACAAATAAAAAAATCTTAGACGGAATATTATTCAATTTTTTTTAGACGTTAATTTGGCACATTGACACAATTACCTATTGATATATTGGACAATGATCGGGGGAGGGGGTGGAAATCGATCACAGCTGCGATCCTCGTATCCTTCTATGAATACATTACATTGTAACGATTTTGTCACATTTATGAAGTCTGAAGCCGGAAAACCTTTTAACCTTCGCTAAGTAGCCGATCGTTATGACAGGTTCCCAAACAGCCGGCGTCCGTCCAGAAAGAGTAAATAAAGTTTTTCTCAAATCAATTTTATAATCGGCGTCCTCGGCGCCCCCCCCCCCCCCCGCCCTCCATCAGTACACAGCGTCTTAATTTCCAGAACTCGGAAAATTTACATTTTTTGCTGCCAAGAAATGTAATTATAACGAGGCGCCTGTCCGAAATCCGCAACAAACCGCCGTTTACTAAATAGAGGTCGTCCGTCACTCCGGGGTGGAGGGCAGGCGTCATTACCGCGAAAGGGGGGGAAGGAACGCCCCCCCCCCCCCAAGCCTGAAGCTGATTGGACGGAGGAATTAAACGCCGGAGATCATTCCAGAACACAATCAGGATATCGCCGATCCTCGCTGATCGGTAAAATTTGTGTCCTGTAATAAATCTCAGAGGTGCCAGAAAACTCATTAAAAAGTTTTAACTTTCAAACAATAAAGAATGACATCATTTTCATTCAAAAACTCAACCCGATACAAGTCACTTTGTCATTAAATCACCTTTCCACTCCAATCGGTATTCTCATGCCGCGTACACACGACCGTTTTTCATGACGTAAAAATGCAATTTTTTTAAAATTGGCATTAAAAACGATGGTGTGTGGGCTCCAGAGCATTGTTCTCAACGCGAAAACTGGCCATTAAAAATTTAGAACATGCTCTAATTTTTACTCGTCGCTTTTCACGTCGTGAAAAACGGTCCTGTGTAGGCTTTAACGACAGGAAAAAAAACGTGCATAAGCAAGTTATGAGATGGGAGCCTGGCAAAACTGATGTGGGGAGGGCTGGGGGTGGGTGGTGCCAGGGCCGGCGCTAGCGCAAGGAAACATTGGCCAGCGCCGGCCAGGGGACAGGGCGGGAAATCAGCCGAGCGAGGCATGCCCGATCGCGATCCAGCAGGGAGTGCGCCGTGCTGGGTGCAGTTCACCCAGGCGCCACAGGAGTGGAGGCGCTCAAGCGCTCCGCTCCCTCCTCCTCTCCTTGTTTGAAGCCGCGCTCTCCACCGCCGCGGTATTTCCCTGAGTCCTCTCCTCATGATCGTCATGTTCTCCACCCGGGCGGCACAGGTGCACACTGTCCTCTCCAGCTGCCGCCCGGGTGGGGTTTGTCCTGGGGGGGTTTATTTTACTTGATTTTTTTTATTTTTACACTTTTTTTTATCACTTTTATTCCTATTACAAGGAATGTAAACATACCTTGTAATAGGAATCAGTGTGACAGGTCCTCTTTATGGAGAGATGTGGGGTCAATAAGACCCCCACATCTCTCCTCCAGTCTTACAAGCATGAAAATCGGTGGGAAAAAAAATCACCGATCATGCCGACAGCCGCGATTGCGGCTTTGTTCTACCTCCGGGTACCTCCGATGGTCATAGAGATGACTGGTGAGCATCTGGTCACCAGTCATCTCAATGCTTTCCAGGAAGCGCCAACCGATTCGCTCTCCGGGCCCCCGATGGCACGGGAGAGCCCGGAGAAGCGCCGGATGGCGGCGGGAGGGGGGGGCATGTCCCCTCCCGCTGCCTATAAGAACGATCAAGCAGCAGAACGCCGATTTGATCGTTCTTATCGTGCACAGAATCAGCGGCTGAAGACGGCGATATCTGAATGATGCCTGTAGCTGCCCCCATCATTCAGATGTCACCGCACTGCGGTTGTCAAGAGGTTAATATAGAGTTACCCCTCAACCATGGCCAATAATATTGTCCCCCTTTGCAACTATAACATCCTCCACTCTTCTGGGAAGACTTTCCACAAGACTTTGGAGGGTGTTCGAATTTGTGCTGATTTTTTAGGTCATGAGCTGATGTTGGATGAGAAGATCTGGCTCACATGTTGTGCCCCACCATGTTGGGTGCCAAAAAAAAAAAAAAAAAGATCTGGCTCACAATCGATGAGTTAATTCCAGAGGTGACCAGTAGGGTTGTGCAAGACATTGAGTTCCTCCAGACAAAACTGGTCACCCCACATCTTTATGGAGCTGGCTTTGTATACGGGGGGGGGGGGGGGCAGTCATGGTGGAACAGAAAATGGTCTCCACCAGGCTGTGTTGCGCCATTCCTGCTATTGGTTTCCATACATGTCCTTTACGAAACAAAGCGCACCCAGCTAACGGCAATCCCCCGACAACGTACGCGTGCCGCGTTTGATAGATTTGGCGCGCCTCTTGATGTATCGCCTTTTTAATTCTATTCACAGCGCGGCACGTCGAGCAAGCTCCGCCATAAATTACACCTTGTCTGCACAGCCGGCGTGTTGGTGAAATACTCCGACTCTTGGGTGTAATGTCATAAATCAGATAGGGAAATAAGAGAAACAGAATCTCGTGCAGATAAGAAGCCTTATCAGATTCAGACCGGGGCATTTATTTCTCCGCTGCGGATGATATCCGATTCGCTGGCCGCAGCGTTAACTCCTTCTACACAGGGCGCCGCTGACAAATAACAGACTTGTATGCCATTGAAACATGTTCAGAGGTGCGCCCCCTGCTGGAGGAAATGGAGGACTGATGCAACCCAACAACGAGACCCGAAATGTACTGGCGCAGCCACGTTTTTACTGGCATTTCACAAAAGTTACATTTCTAGGTGCAAATTTCAGTATTTAGGCTACAAACAGGTACGCTTGATATTAAGGTAAAATGTTTTTTTGTTATTTTCAATATAATAAGGGCAAATTATTTAGTCACATCACCCCCTGCCTCCATCCCCCTCTGCCACCAACACCCCCTGCCTTCATCCCCCTCTGCCACCAACACCCCCTGCCTCCATCCCCCTCTGCCACCAACACCCCCTGCCTTCATCCCCCTCTGCCACCAACACCCCCTGCCTTCATCCCCCTCTGCCACCAACACCCCCTGCCTTCCCCCTCTGCCATCCCCCTCTGCCACCAACACCCCCTGCCTCCATCCCCCTCTGCCACCAACACCCCCTGCCTTCATCCCCCTCTGCCACCAACACCCCCTGCCTTCATCCCCCTCTGCCACCAACACCCCCTGCCTCCATCCCCCTCTGCCACCAACACCCCCTGCCTTCATCCCCCTCTGCCACCAACACCCCCTGCCTCCATCCCCCTCTGCCACCAACACCCCCTGCCTTCATCCCCCTCTGCCACCAACACCCCCTGCCTTCATCCCCCTCTGCCACCAACACCCCCTGCCTCCATCCCCCTCTGCCACCAACACCCCCTGCCTTCATCCCCCTCTGCCACCAACACCCCCTGCCTTCATCCCCCTCTGCCACCAACACCCCCTGCCTTCATCCCCCTCTGCCACCAACACCCCCTGCCTTCATCCCCCTCTGCCACCAACACCCCCTGCCTTCATCCCCCTCTGCCACCAACACCCCCTGCCTTCATCCCCCTCTGCCACCAACACCCCCTGCCTTCACCCCCCTCTATGGTGCCACAATCTCCCTCTGCCTCAAATTTCCACTGGCCCCCTGCCTCCAATCACCCCCTGCCTCCGTCCTCCTCTGTGGTGCCACCAACAATCCCTGTCTCCATCCCCCACCCTCTACGGTGCCACCAACAACCCCTTCCACTAACACCTCCTGCCTCCAATCTCTGCCTGCCTCCATCCCCCTCTGCAGTGCCACCATCACCCCCTGCCTCCAATCTCCATGCGCAGTTCGAAGCCGAACCACTCTCGGCTATTTTTACGAACTGTCCGTAAAAATACGGACGGTTGGCAACACTGAGCCTCACCCCACGCAGAGATTTTCTAGTACCCAATGTACTAGAAAATCTCTGCGTGAGGTAAGGCCCACACCACAGGTCTAGAAAGGCAGGAATACCCCCCACCATGTGCGTTCAGATGAGGGTTCTCGCAGGTTCCAAAGACCCACAGCACATCTGCGTACATGTGTGATTACTGAAGTTGGCGGCATAGATGAGTAGGGAGGGAAGGACAATAACCCCAATATTCATTTTACTGTTGCTGATGTCTGTTTTGCAATATCTTTTCTGTAAATATTAGCCCTGTTTTTTCTTTCCATTAAACGATACTTTAATAATCGTTAAGCTTAATCTCTGAATGCCCGAATTAGAATTTAAAGAACTAGTGTACTGTAAACTCTGTTACATTCCTGTGTGCCGTGGCATCGAGAGATATAGATTATTTTTAAATGAATGGTGTCCAGGGGCGGACTGACCATTGAGTCTCTCGGGCACTGCCCGAGGGCCCCATGCCACTAGGGGGCCCCATCAGGGTTGCCAGGCCCAGTAAAACCAGGGACAGTATGTATAAATCTTTGTTTTTTATTACATCTGTCCCTGATATGTCCGAAACCAAACATGCTTTTGATGTGAAAATCCTGATATTTTAGCTGCCCCGCCCCTGTCTTCTTGCTTGGTGGCCATCTGTAAGCCCAGGGGCCTCATAATCTTCTATTGCCCGGTGGCCCCATGAGTTTTCAATCCGCCCCTGATGGTGTCTGTTTATGTTAGAACATGTTGGCGGCTTTTGTTTCTGTGTAAAGGGTTAATTGCTCAGTTGCCCTTCCCCAATGATAGTCAGCTATCCAATATAACAATATACAAAAGCCACCAACATGTTCAAACATAAACAGACACCATTCAGTTTAAAAAAAAATCAGTATCTCTCGATGCCACGGCACACAGGAATGTAACAGAGTTTACAGTACACTAGTTCTTTAAATTCTAATTAGAGCAGGGATCCTCAAACTACGGCCCTCCAGCTGTTGCGGAACTACACATCCCATGAGGCATTGTAAAACTCTGACATTCACAGACATGACTAGGCATGATGGGAATTGTAGTTTCTGAACAACTGGAGGGCCGTAGTTTGAAGACCCATGAATTAGAGCATTCAGAGATTAAGCTTAACGATTTTTAAGTCTCGTTTAATGGAAAGAAAAACGGGGGGCAAATATTTACAGAAAAGATATTGCAAAACAGACACCAGCAACAGTAAAATGAATATTGGGGTTATTGTCCTTGCCTCCCTACTCATCTAGGCCGCCAACTTCAATAATCACAGATGTACGCAGATGTGTGGTGGGTCTTTGGAAACTGCGAGAACCCTCATCTCAACGCACATTGGGGGGGGGGGGGTATTCCTGCACATGCACACACTCTTCTAGTTATTACTACACTCAGAAACTTATCAGCCTTTCTAGACCTGTGGTG
Organism: Rana kukunoris; assembly: GCA_029574335.1. Classification (NCBI taxonomy): domain Eukaryota; kingdom Metazoa; phylum Chordata; class Amphibia; order Anura; family Ranidae; genus Rana; species Rana kukunoris. The sequence goes on from CM056054.1 coordinate 245,830,874, forward strand.
TGGGCACACTTGCACAGGAATACCTCCATGGATGGTACCTAGTGACCTGTTTAAATAAATGTTGTCCATCACAATGAGCAGCTGCTGAATGGTCTTCGGCTTGTTCGTGAGACCTGATCCGCTGTACCTGCTTACCTGTGTATGACAAGTCTTGCCTTTGGACTTCATTTCTGCTCCTGTCTCGGGTCTGTTAACCCAACTATTCTGACCTCGGCCTGCTTACTGGACTTGTCCTGCCTGATGAGTCTGTCTGTACTGCTTTGCCCAGCTGTTACTGACCTTGGCCTGCCTTCTGGACTTGCTTTTGCCTGGTGATTCAGTTCCTCGCTGCCTGCTTTTTGCTGACTGCTGCTCATCTCCTGGTCCTGCTTCCATCCCCTGCTCTGGTGCCATGCTGCTCCTGCATTCTCTTCTAATGACTGCGATTACCAGCTCTACCTACCTACAGAGTGGACATCACCAGCCAGTTTGTCCTCAAATACAGCCAGTTTCCCTCCAAATACAGCCAGTTTCCCCCCAAATGCAGCCAGTTTCCCCCCAAATACAGCCAGTTTGTCCCCAAATGCAGCCAGTTTGTCCCCAAATACAGCCAGTTCCCCCCCCAAATACAGCCAGTCTCCCCCCAAATACATCCAGTTTGTCCCCAAATACATCCAGTTTGTCCCCAAATGCAGCCAGTTTGTCCCCAAATGCAGCCAGTTTGTCCCCAAATACAGCCAGTTCCCCCCCCAAATACAGCCAGTTCCCCCCCCAAATACAGCCAGTCTCCCCCCAAATACATCCAGTTTGTCCCCAAATACATCCAGTTTGTCCCCAAATGCAGCCAGTTTGTCCCCAAATACAGCCAGTTTGTCCCCAAATGCAGCCAGTTTGTCCCCAAATGCAGCCAGACAAAACCTCGGCCTGCTTACTGGACTTGTCCTGCCTGATGAGTCTGTCAGTACTGCTTTGCCCAGCTGTTACTGACCTTGGCCTGCCTTCTGGACTTGCTTTTGCCTGGTGATTCAGTTCCTCGCTGCCTGCTTTTTGCTGACTGCTGCTCATCTCCTGGTCCTGCTTCCATCCCCTGCTCTGGTGCCATGCTGCTCCTGCATTCTCTTCTAATGACTGCGACTACCAGCTCAACCTACCTACAGAGTGGACATCACCAGCCAGTTTGTCCTCAAATACAGCCAGTTTCCCTCCAAATACAGCCAGTTTGTCCCCAAATACATCCAGTTTGTCCCCAAATACAGCCAGTTTCCCCCCAAATGCAGACAGTTTGTCCCCAAATACATCCAGTTTGTCCCCAAATACAGCCAGTTTCCCCCCAAATACAGACAGTTTGTCCCCAAATACATCCAGTTTGTCCCCAAATACAGCCAGTTTGTCCCCAAATGCAGCCAGTTTGTCCCCAAATACATCCAGTTTGTCCCCAAATACAGCCAGTTTCCCCCCAAATGCAGCCAGTTTCCCCCCAAATGCAGCCAGTTTGTCCCCAAATACATCCAGTTTGTCCCCAAATGCAGCCAGTTTGTCCCCAAATACAGCCAGTTTCCCCCCAAATACAGACAGTTTGTCCCCAAATGCAGCCAGTTTCCCCCCAAATACAGCCAGTTTCCCCCCAAATACAGCCAGTTTCCCCCCAAATGCAGGCAGTATATTCTCAAATGCAGCCAGTTTGTCCCCAAATGCAGCCAGTTTGTCCCCAAATGCAGACAGTTTGTCCTCAAATGCAGACAGTTTCCCCCCCAAATACAGACAGTTTCCCCCCAAATACAGCCAGTTTCCCCCTAAATACAGCCAGTTTGTCCCCAGCCCAGCACTTACATTCCTCGGGTCAGCCCCATCCTCCTCAGCGCTCCCTCGATGTCTTCTCCCGCCCTCAATGTTGCTTCAGCCAATCAGGTGACCGGTAACCAGACCCGGTGCACCTGATTGGCTGAGAGGCGGGTCAGTGTTAGGGAAGCGATTCCCTAACACGTCATTGTTTAACCAGGGAAGCCGATTAGAGCCCAACGAGCTGTATTCGGGAAGCCTATTAGAGCCTCTCGCTCTAATCGGGTGCTTCCACAACCCCCCCACCGCTGTTATTCAGATGGCGGCAGCGGCGACAATAAACATATTCATGCCACGTATGGATATATCTATTGCTGAGTGACAGGTGGAGGAGAGAGGGGGCGGCGCTCCTGTGGACGCACCGCCACTGATGACAGGGCCTCTTTAGAAGTCCTTTGAAGATCCGGGGGTAGTTGAGGCTTATAATACCTCTTAATTTCTTCTAACATGACTATTTTAAGCCAATTGTGTCAAATTCCACGACTGGTTAGGACATACAGGATATTTTGATCTGACGCCGGTCTTGGTATGGACTTTTGAATTTTTCGGGAATTGGCATTGTGGTTAGCCCCCCCCCCCCCCCCCCCCCCCCCCCCATTCTTCCCAGTTTGTGGTCCCTCAGAACTCCTTATCATCACACCGGCCATTGACGTGTCTTCAGTTTCACCTCAACGAATAGCATTTTATTCAAATTTACTAACCCGCCTTTTTACTGCAAACAGCTTCACAGGGAATGCCAATCTTTTTCATCTATAACAAAGGGGAAGGCTAATCTTTTTAAAATGGGCTGTTGATTAAAATTCACACTTCACATAAATCACCAGCACTCCTGCCGGCATTAGAGCACCGCGTTATCATTTGGGGTGAAAAAGTGTTTTCCTCTTACCGTGAATAACATTGCTGTTCCTGAACATTAAAGCCCAACTCTGTCCTCCGCAGTACCTCTTCATCGCCACAAGATGTCTTCGATCTATTGGGTTGAGTGATGTCCATCCTTACACCCAAGGGTAGGCTTTCTAGTAGAAGCGATTCTGGCGGCTGTAAAGCCACCTGGTTACTTCTACAAGGAATTATGGGGCCCCTTACACAGCTTCAGGCATGGGCCCCCCGGAGCGGAGAACCAGGGGGGTGCTGCCGCCTGAAATTGAGAAGCGGGGGGGCGGGGGGGGTTTGCATCACGAATTGAGAAGCGGGGGAGCCCTTTACATAAAAAAGAAGAAATAAAGACAAATATATATATATATAAAAACAGGGGGTAGCCATCCGGGGCCCTGGGCCCTTTAATAAAAAGAAAAAAAATATATATATATTTTTTTTTTTAAAAGGGTGGTTGTCATCTGGGGCCCAGGGGGACATCTGGGCCCTTTATTTTATTTTTTTAAGAAATTACACAAAAGGGGGAGGGTTTCGACCGGGGAACTCTGGGCCTATAAAAAAAAAAGAAAAGAAAAAGAAATTGGCCCTTTAATAAAAAATTAAATAAAAATATATTAAAAAAATATATTTTTTATAAAAAATAAATAAAAAAAGAGGGGGTTGCCATCTGGGGCCCTGGAGGCCTCCGGGCCTCTGGGGACCTCCAGACCCCTAAGAAAAAAGTGTCCCTTTAATAAAAAAATTAAATAAAATTGTGTTAAAAATATATATTTTTTAATCAAAAATAAATAAAAAAGGGTGGTTGCCATCTGGAGCCCTGGGGGCCTCCGGACCTCTAAAAAAATAAATAAAAGGAAACAATTGGCCCTTTAATAAAAAGAAAAAAGAAAGATATATATTAAAAATATTTTTTTTTATAAAAAAATAAATAAAAAAAGGGGGGTTGCCATCCGGGCCCCTTGGGACCTCCGGACCTCTAAAAAAAAAAAAAAAAAGAAAAAAAATGGCCCTTTAATAAAAAAAAATAAAAGAAAAATATATATTCAAAATATATATTTTTTATAAAAAAAAAATAAAAAAAAGGGGGGGGTTGCCATCTGGGGCCGTTGGGGCTTTCGGGCCCCTGGGGACCTCCGGACCTCAAAAAAAAAAATAAAAGAAAAAAAATTGGCCCTTTAATAAAAAAATAAAATAAAAATATATATTAAAAATATATATTTTTTTATAAAAAATAAATAAAAAAATAGGGGGTTGGTCATCTGGGCCCCTGGGGACCTCCGGGCCCCTTACAGGTGTACTGCCTGTACCCCCCTGATGGCGGCCCTGTCTACAAGGTTTGTAATGTGCTGCAGGGCCTGGACAAGGGGTGAGCAGGGTGCCCCCATCCCTGCAATAAACCATTGCGCCCAGGGTGGCCGCCCTGGGCGCAATGGTTTATTGCAGGGGTGGGGGCACCCTGACCCTAAGGGAAAGGGGAAGCGCGGTTAGGCATATTTGCCCTGGGTGCTGGATGACCTTGTCCCAGCACTAATTTGCCGCAACTACCTTCTACCTGACCCCTCCCCTTTCGCCAGGTGTCTTGGGTTTACCTGTCCCTCTTAGGTGCCAAGGGGTGGTTAGTCAAGATTAAAAGTGGCGGTAAATCTCCCTCCTGAAGAACAGAAGTGCTAAGCTCTGGGTAGTTTTGGGTCATTCCCTGGTTGCTCTGACCGAGAAAGAAGCTGATCAGGCACAGTCTATGCTTGATTAGCTTCAACAGAGTGCAGAGGTGACAATAGGGGTCTAACAAACCCCTGATGTCTCCTTAAAGAGAATCTGTCACCTGCACAGTGGAACCTCGGATTACGAGCATTATCCGTTCCAGGAGAACGCTCGTAATCCAAAGCACTCGCATATCAAAGTGAGTTTCCCCATAGAAGTCAATGGAAACTAAAATAATTCCTTCTGTATTGACTTCAATGGCACGCAATACCGCATGTGGCCAGAGGTGGAGGGGGGGCGCCGGAGAGCCTCGGAAACAGCCGAAAAGGCCCGAGGACACCTCGGCTGAACTCAGAAAACCTAGGAATGTCTCGGAAACTGAGTATTTCTGTGTCTTTCAGAGCATTTCCAAACGGTGCCGATCGGCTCCGGCGCCCCCTCACCCCAGGACGAACGCGGTACTGCACACCGCTTTGGCCTGAATCCTGCTCGTTTTGCAAGACAACACTCGCTAACCGAGTTAGGATTTTTTCAAACACAGCGCTCGTATTGGGAAGCGCTCGTTAACCGCGTTACTCGCAATCCGAGATTCCACTGTACTATCACATAGGGGGCTTGTCACCCGCTTGTGATAGCAATAAAGTTATTTAAAAAAAAAAAATGTAACCTTAACCACTTCCATACCGGGGGGCACTTACGCACCTTCCCGCCCAGGCCAATTTTCAGCTTTCAGCGCTGTCGCAATTTGAATGACAATTGCGCGGTCGTGCTGCACTGCACCCAAACAAAATTGGCGTTCCTTTTCCCCCACAAATAGAGCTTTCTTTTGGTGGTATTTGATCGCCTCTGCGGTTTTTATTTTTTGCGCAACAACTAATAAAAGACTGAAAATTTAGAAAAAAAATAAAAAAATGTTTTTTCTGTCAACTTTTTTGTAAAGAAGTACGTTTTCTCTTTCAATTACGGGCACTTATATGGCGGCACTGATGGGCACTAATGGACACCAATGAGGTAGTACTGATGGGCACCGATGAGGTAGTACTGATGGGCACCGATGAGGTGGCACTGATAGGCGGCGCTAATGGGCACTCATAGGTGACACTGATTGGCACTCATAGGTGGCACTGATGGGCACTCATGGGCGGCACAGAATGGCACTCATGGGTGGCACTTATGGGTGGCACTGATGGGTACTTATGGGTGGCACAGATGGGCACTGATAGGCGGCGCTGATGGGCACTCATAGGTGACACTGATGGGCACTCATAGGTGGCACTGATGGGCACTCATGGGCAGCACAGAATGGCACTCATGGGTGGCACTGATGGGTACTTATGGGTGGTACAGATGGGCACTGATAGGTGGGCACTGGGCATGGATTGTCACGGAGGGGTGGCACTGAAGGACACTGTGGGGTGGCACTGATGGACTTTGAGGGATGGCACTGATGTATCTATGTTGCCAGTCAGTGCCCATGTGTGGGCACTGACTGGCATCTTTCTTTTTTTTTGTACTTGTATGTTTTAAAAAAAAAAAAAAAAAAATATCCTGTGGGCATCCGAGGGGGGGGCTGCGCTGATAAACAATCAGCGCGAACCCCCCCTGTCAGGAGAGCCGCCCCCCCCCCCCTTGCCCTATGGAGCGGATGCCCACATGTATGAAGAATACGACTGAGCCATGTATATTAGGTATCGCTAGGACTATCATTTATGGGCAACTGTAAATTGATGATCTGTAAAAAGCCGTTAAAAGCGCCACCTATTGGCAATTTTGTTACTTTATTATTATATTGTTATTTTTTTCCCCGTGGGCCCACGCAAATTTTGAGGCTTGACAATTGGCATCTAATTACTGGACACAACCTCATGTTTTACATTTGGCCAAAAAAAAAAACGGGTAATGTATTGTGTTGGTGTTGCACTAAAATCAATTTAATTGTATTTTTTTTTTTTTTTACTGAAAAGAAGTAGAGCTGAGGCGGCGTACACACGACCGAGGTTCTCGCTAGAAACCAGCGAGAACCTCGCTGGGAGCCGCATTCTGCCGAGAACCTCGGCCGCGTGTACGCTTTTGGCTCGCGCCGCCCGTCGGGAAACCCGTCGAGCGAATAGAGAGCAGGCTCTCTATTTGCTCGACGGCCCGCCTGGGTGAATGGCTGGTTGCCATTCCCGACGGGCGGGGCGCCGATTTTGTGTTCCGCCCCTCGAGGTTCTCGTACGTGTGTACGCCGCCTAATATGTGGCATAAAAAAAAAACATTACTACCACCATTTTATTCTTAAGGGTCTCCACTTTTATATATATATATATATAAATTAACTAACATGTTACACCCCCTTCCCGTCAAGGCCATTGTTCAGTTTTCAATGCTGTGATAGTTTGACTGACAATTATTCTGTCATGCAACAAAAAACCAAAATTAATTTGATATATTTCATTGAGACAGATAGAGCTTTCTCTTTGTTCTATATATATATAAAAAAAAAAACAACAAAAATGTTACTGTCTAGATTAGAACAAAACATATAAATCAGGGCTCGACAAAATCCGGACGTCAGGTCGCAATTGCCTCCGTGTCCCCCTCGGTGTTTCCTTCTCCTCCGTGCCCCCCTCTGTGTTTCCTTCTCCCCCATGCCCCCCTCGGTGTTTCCTTCTCCCCCGTGTCCCCCTCGGTGTTTCCTTCTCCCCGTGTCCCCCTCGGTGTTTCCTTCTCCTCCGTGCCCCCCTCGGTGTTTCCTTCTCCCCATGTCCCCCTTAGTGTTTCCTTCTCCTCAGTGTCCCCCTCGGTGTTTCCTTCTCCCCGTGTCCCCCTCGGTGTTTCCTTCTCCCCGTGTCCCCCTCGGTGTTTCCTTCTCCCCCGTGTCCCCCTCAGTGTTTCCTTCTCCTCAGTGTCCCCCTCGGTGTTTCCTTCTCCCCGTGTCCCCCTCGGTGTTTCCTTCTCCCCCGTGTCCCGCTCGGTGTTTCCTTCTCCCCGTGTCCCCTTTCAGTGTTTCCTTCTTCCCGTGTCCCCCTCGGTGTTTCCTTCTCCTCCGTGTCCCCCTCTGTGTTTCCTTCTCCTCCGTGTCCCCCTCAGTGTTTCCTTCTCCTCCGTGTCCCCCTCAGTGTTTCCTTCTCCTCCGTGTCCCCCTCAGTGTTTCCTTCTCCTCCGTGTCCCCCTCAGTGTTTCCTTCTCCTCCGTGTCCCCCTCAGTGTTTCCTTCTCCCCGTGTCCCTCTCGGTGTTTCCTTCTCCCCGTGTCCCCCTCAGTGTTTCCTTCTCCTCAGTGACCCCCTCGGTGTTTCCTTCTCCTCCGTGTCCCCCTCAGTGTTTCCTTCTCCCCGTGTCCCTCTCGGTGTTTCCTTCTCCCCGTGTCCCCCTCAGTGTTTCCTTCTCCTCAGTGACCCCCTCGGTGTTTCCTTCTCCCCCGTGTCCCGCTCGGTGTTTCCTTCTCCCCGTGTCCCCTTTCAGTGTTTCCTTCTTCCCGTGTCCCCCTCGGTGTTTCCTTCTCCTCCGTGTCCCCCTCTGTGTTTCCTTCTCCTCCGTGTCCCCCTCAGTGTTTCCTTCTCCTCCGTGTCCCCCTTAGTGTTTCCTTCTGCCCCGTACCCCCCTCGGTGTTTCCTTCTCCCCCTTGTCCCCCTCTGTGTTTCCTTCTTCCCGTGTCCCCCTCTGTGTTTCCTTCTCCCCGTGTCCCCCTCAGTGTTTCCTTCTCCTCAGTGACCCCCTCGGTGTTTCCTTCTCCTCCGTGTCCCCCTCTGTGTTTCCTTCTCCTCCGTGTCCCCCTCAGTGTTTCCTTCTCCCCGTGTCCCTCTCGGTGTTTCCTTCTCCACAGTGTCCCCCTTGGTGTTTCCTTCTCCCCGTGTCCCCCTCGGTGTTTCCTTCTCCCCCGTGTCCCCCTCAGTGTTTCCTTCTCCTCAGTGTCCCACTCGGTGTTTCCTTCTCCCCGTGTCCCACTCGGTGTTTCCTTCTCCCCGTGTCCCCCTCGGTGTTTCCTTCTCCCCGTGTCCCCCTCAGTGTTTCCTCGGTGTTTCCTTCTCCTCCGTGTCCCCCTCAGTGTTTCCTTCTCCCCGTGTCCCCCTCTGTGTTTCCTTCTCCTCCGTGTCCCCCTCTGTGTTTCCTTCTCCTCCGTGTCCCCCTCAGTGTTTCCTTCTCCTCCGTGTCCCCCTCGGTGTTTCCTTCTCCTCCGTGTCCCCCTCGGTGTTTCCTTCTCCTCCGTGTCCCCCTCGGTGTTTCCTTCTCCTCCGTGTCCCCCTCAGTGTTTCCTTCTCCCATTGTCCCTCTCGGTGTTTCCTTCTCCACAGTGTCCCCCTCGGTGTTTCCTTCTCCCCGTGTCCCCCTCGGTGTTTTCCTTCTCCCCGTGTCCCCCTCAGTGTTTCCTTCTTCTCCGTGTCTCCCTCAGTGTTTCCTTCTCCTCCGTGTCCCCCTCAGTGTTTCCTTCTCCCCCGTACCCCCCTCGGTGTTTCCTTCTCCCCCGTGTCCCCCTCGGTGTTTCCTTCTCCTCAGTGTCCCCCTCGGTGTTTCCTTCTCCTCAGTGTCCCCTCGGTGTTTCCTTCTCCCCCGTGTCCCCCTCGGTGTTTTCTTCTCCCCGTGTCCCCCTCGGTGTTTCCTTCTCCCCGTGTCCCCCTCAGTGTTTCCTTCTCCTCAGTGACCCCCTCGGTGTTTCCTTCTCCCCCCGTGTCCCGCTCGGTGTTTCCTTCTCCCCGTGTCCCCCTTCAGTGTTTCCTTCTTCCCCGTGTCCCCCTCGGTGTTTCCTTCTCCTCCGTGTCCCCCTCTGTGTTTCCTTCTCCTCCGTGTCCCCCTCAGTGTTTCCTTCTCCTCCGTGTCCCCCTTAGTGTTTCCTTCTCCCCCGTACCCCCCTCGGTGTTTCCTTCTCCCCCGTGTCCCCCTCTGGTGTTTCCTTCTTCCCCGTGTCCCCCTCTGGTGTTTCCTTCTCCCCGTGTCCCCCTCAGTGTTTCCTTCTCCTCAGTGACCCCCTCTGTGTTTCCTTCTCCCCGTGTCCCCCTCTGTGTTTCCTTCTCCCCGTGTCCCCCTTCAGTGTTTCCTTCTCCCCGTGCCCCCCTCGGTGTTTCCTTCTCCTCCGTGTCCCCCTCTGTTTCCTTCTCCTCCGTTTCCTTCTCCTCCGTGTCCCCCTCAGTGTTTCCTTCTCCCCGTGTCCCTCTCGGTGTTTCCTTCTCCACAGTGTCCCCCTTGGTGTTTCCTTCTCCCCGTGTCCCCCTCGGTGTTTCCTTCTCCCCCGTGTCCCCCTCAGTGTTTCCTTCTCCTCAGTGTCCCACTCGGTGTTTCCTTCTCCCCGTGTCCCACTCGGTGTTTCCTTCTCCCCGTGTCCCCCTCGGTGTTTCCTTCTCCCCGTGTCTCCCTCGGTGTTTCCTTCTCCCCGTGTCCCCCTTCAGTGTTTCCTTCTCCCCGTGTCCCCCTCTGTGTTTCCTTCTCCTCCGTGTCCCCCTCTGTGTTTCCTTCTCCTCCGTGTCCCCCTCAGTGTTTCCTTCTCCTCCGTGTCCCCCTCGGTGTTTCCTTCTCCTCCGTGTCCCCCTCGGTGTTTCCTTCTCCTCCGTGTCCCCCTCGGTGTTTCCTTCTCCTCCGTGTCCCCCTCAGTGTTTCCTTCTCCCATTGTCCCTCTCGGTGTTTCCTTCTCCACAGTGTCCCCCTCGGTGTTTCCTTCTCCCCGTGTCCCCCTCGGTGTTTCCTTCTCCCCGTGTCCCCCTCAGTGTTTCCTTCTTCTCCGTGTCTCCCTCAGTGTTTCCTTCTCCTCCGTGTCCCCCTCAGTGTTTCCTTCTCCCCCGTACCCCCCTCGGTGTTTCCTTCTCCCCCGTGTCCCCCTCGGTGTTTCCTTCTCCTCAGTGTCCCCCTCGGTGTTTCCTTCTCCTCAGTGTCCCCTCGGTGTTTCCTTCTCCCCCGTGTCCCCCTCGGTGTTTTCTTCTCCCCGTGTCCCCCTCGGTGTTTCCTTCTCCCCGTGTCCCCCTCAGTGTTTCCTTCTCCTCAGTGACCCCCTCGGTGTTTCCTTCTCCCCCGTGTCCCGCTCGGTGTTTCCTTCTCCCCGTGTCCCCTTTCAGTGTTTCCTTCTTCCCGTGTCCCCCTCGGTGTTTCCTTCTCCTCCGTGTCCCCCTCTGTGTTTCCTTCTCCTCCGTGTCCCCCTCAGTGTTTCCTTCTCCTCCGTGTCCCCCTTAGTGTTTCCTTCTCCCCCGTACCCCCCTCGGTGTTTCCTTCTCCCCGTGTCCCCCTCTGTGTTTCCTTCTTCCCGTGTCCCCCTCTGTGTTTCCTTCTCCCCGTGTCCCCTCAGTGTTTCCTTCTCCTCAGTGACCCCCTCGGTGTTTCCTTCTCCCCCGTGTCCCCCTCTGTGTTTCCTTCTCCCCGTGTCCCCCTTCAGTGTTTCCTTCTCCCCGTGCCCCCCTCGGTGTTTCCTTCTCCTCCGTGTCCCCCTCTGTGTTTCCTTCTCCTCCGTGTCCCCCTCAGTGTTTCCTTCTCCCCGTGTCCCTCTCGGTGTTTCCTTCTCCACAGTGTCCCCCTTGGTGTTTCCTTCTCCCCGTGTCCCCCTCGGTGTTTCCTTCTCCCCCGTGTCCCCCTCAGTGTTTCCTTCTCCTCAGTGTCCCACTCGGTGTTTCCTTCTCCCCGTGTCCCACTCGGTGTTTCCTTCTCCCCGTGTCCCCCTCGGTGTTTCCTTCTCCCCCGTGTCTCCCTCGGTGTTTCCTTCTCCCCGTGTCCCCCTTCAGTGTTTCCTTCTCCCCGTGTCCCCCTCTGTGTTTCCTTCTCCTCCGTGTCCCCCTCTGTGTTTCCTTCTCCTCCGTGTCCCCCTCTGTGTTTCCTTCTCCTCCGTGTCCCCCTCAGTGTTTCCTTCTCCTCCGTGTCCCCCTCAGTGTTTCCTTCTCCTCCGTGTCCCCCTCGGTGTTTCCTTCTCCTCCGTGTCCCCCTCGGTGTTTCCTTCTCCTCCGTGTCCCCCTCGGTGTTTCCTTCTCCTCCGTGTCCCCCTCGGTGTTTCCTTCTCCCATTGTCCCTCTCGGTGTTTCCTTCTCCACAGTGTCCCCCTCGGTGTTTCCTTCTCCCCGTGTCCCCCTCGGTGTTTCCTTCTCCCCGTGTCCCCCTCAGTGTTTCCTTCTTCTCCGTGTCCCCCTCAGTGTTTCCTTCTCCTCCGTGTCCCCCTCTGTGTTTCCTTCTCCCCCGTGTCCCCCTCGGTGTTTCCTTCTCCCCCGTGTCCCCCTCGGTGTTTCCTTCTCCTCAGTGTCCCCCTCGGTGTTCCCTTCTCCTCAGTGTCCCCCTCGGTGTTTCCTTCTCCTCAGTGTCCCCCTCGGTGTTTCCTTCTCCCCCGTGTCCCCCTCGGTGTTTCCTTCTCCCCCGTGTCCCCCTCGGTGTTTTCTTCTCCCCGTGTCCCCCTCGGTGTTACCTTCTCCTCCGTGTCACCCTCTGTGTTTCCTTCTCCTCCGCGTCCCCCTCGGTGTTTCCTTCTCCCTGTGTCCCCCTCTGTGTTTCCTTCTCCCCCGTGTCCCCCTCGGTGTTTCCTTCTCCCCGTGTCCCCCTTCAGTGTTTCCTTCTTCCCCGTGTCCCCCTCGGTGTTTCCTTCTCCTCCGTGTCCCCCTCTGTGTTTCCTTCTCCTCCGTGTCCCCCTCGGTGTTTCCTTCACCTCCGTGTCCCTCTAAGTGTTTCCTTCTCCTCCGTGTCCCCCTCGGTGTTTCCTTCACCTCCGTGTCCCTCTAAGTGTTTCCTTCTCCTATGTGTCCCTCTCGGTGTTTCCTTCTCCCCCTGTTTCCCCCGCTGTGTTTCTTTCTCCCTCCCTGCATCCCTCCGTATCCCCCGCCATGTTTCTCTATCCCTCCGTGTCCCCCCCACGTTTCTCTCTCCCTCCGTGTATCCCTCCGTTTCCCCCCCGTGTTTCTCTCTCCCTCCGTGTATCCCTCCGTGTTTCTCTCTCCCTCCATGTATCCCTCTGTGTCCCCCCGTGTTTCTCTCTCCCTCCGTGTCCCCCCACGTTTCTCTCTCCCTCTGTGTATCCCTCCGTGTCCCCCCCACGTTTCTTGCTCCCTCCGTGTATCCCTCTGTGTCCCCCGCCATGTTTCTCTCTCCCTCCGTGTCCCCCCCCCACGTTTCTCTCTCCCTCTGTGTATCCCTCCGTGTCCCCCCCACGTTTCTCTCTCCCTCCGTGTCCCCCCGTGTTTCTCTCTCCCTCCGTGTGTCCCCCCCGTGTTTCTCTCTCTCTCTCCGTGTATCCCTCCATGTCCCCCCGTGTTCCTCTCTCCCTCCGTGTCCCCCCCGTGTTTCTTTCTCCTTCCATGTATCCCTCCGTGTCCCCCCGTGTTGCTCTCTCCCTCCGTGTATCCCTCCGTGTCTCCCTTGTGTTTCTCTCTCTCTCCGTGTATTCCTCCATGTCCCCCGCCGTGTTCCTCTCTCCCTCTGTGTCCCCCCGTGTTTCTCTCTCCCTTCGTGTATCCCTCCGTGTCCCCCCCCGTGTTTCTCCCTCCCTCTGTGTGTCCCCCCCGTGTCCCCCCCCCGTGTTCCTCTCTCCCTCTGTGTCCCCCCGTGTTTCTCTCTCCCTTCGTGTATCCCTCCGTGTCCCCCCCGTGTTTCTCCCTCCCTCTGTGTGTCCCCCCCGTGTCCCCCCCCCGTGTTTCTCTCTCCCTCCGTGTCCCCCCGTGTTTCTCTCTCCTTCCATGTATCCCTCTGTGTCCCCCCGTGTTTCTCTCTCCCTTCGTGTATCCCTCCGTGTCCCCCCCCCCCCGTGTTTCTCTCTCCCTCCGTGTATCTCTCCATGTCCCCCGCCGTGTTTCTCTCTCCCTCTGTGTCCCCCCCGTGTTTCTCTCTCCCTCTGTGTATCCCTCCGTGTCCCCCGCTGTGTTTCTCTCTCCTTTCGCGTATCCCAATGTATGCAATAAATAAATAAATAAATAAAATGTAAATAATAATAAAAAATAAAATTTAAATAATAATAAAAAAAAATTAAAAAAACACTGACAATCCACTACCCCCTCAAAAAAATGTAAAAAAAAAAAATCACCATAAAATAATTAGTCTCATAAAAAAAAATAAAAGTCATTTTCGGTCTCGGCCTGACATTTTGTATTATTTTGGTTTTGTTTGGGTTCTGAAATTCCCATTTCGTTGCTCCACTACTGGGTTGAGTTGCAGTGAAGACCATCCTCACCACTAGAGGCGCTGGTGAACACCTGCTGGACCTTAGACTCCGCGCCCTCGGGAATCTTGGGTTCACTACCTTGTCTCCGGGGGGGGGGGGGGTGCATTTTTCATCTGGCCACAGGTGACCTGACCCCCCCCCCCCCCCATCTAAAACATTATCACAAACCCCGCCAAAGGAGGTACAGGCATGTCCGCGGGCCCCCAGCCAGCCGTTCGGTTCCCCGGTCCCTGTAGGGGGCGCTCATGTTGCCATAACACACCGCTTGTCCCGGATAATCGCACTCGGCGTGTAACACGTCAGGCTTCGTATGTCCTGGATTGTGTATTTCTGACCGTTATCATCCGATAAGTACCCCCCCTCCCCCCCACCGGACCCGACACATAACACCGATCATCCGCCGCAAACACTAACTTGGCGCCCACGCTCGGGGATCCAGGTGGAAACGATCTGACCTGCCGGTAAAGCCGTGTAATCACTATCATTTCCCCGGACACATAATAGCAGTAATGGATTCCTCCGATGTCATTATATGTCTGAGATCTCAGCCTCGGAATTATTATGAAGCGACGCAGATAATCGCACAGGAGACGTGCGCAGCGCAGCATGGCGGGGGCATCAAACGTCAGCCGCCATCGAGATCAAGCAGCCATACTGCAGTGCACCAGGAATGCTGGGACATTAGAGTGTAAGCTCCTCTGTATAGAGACTGATGTGACTGGGGGAGGGGACATTAGAGTGTAAGCTCCTCTGTATAGAGACTGATGTGACTGTGGGGGGAGGGGATATTACAGTGTAAGCTCCTCTGTACAGAGACTGATGTGACTGTGGGGGAGGGGACATTAGAGTGTAAGCTCCTCTGTATAGAGACTGATGTGACTGTGGGGGGAGGGGATATTACAGTGTAAGCTCCTCTGTACAGAGACTGATGTGACTGTGGGGGAGGGGGGGGGGGGACATTAGAGGGTAAGCTCCTCTGTACAGAGACTGATGTGACTGTGGGGGGGAGGGGACATTAGAGTGTAAGCTCCTCTGTACAGAGACTGATGTGACTGTGGGGGGGGGGACATTAGAGTGTAAGCTCCTCTGTACAGAGACTGATGTGACTGTGGGGGAGGGGACATTAGTCTCTGTACAGAGGAGCTTACACTCTAATGTGACTGTGGGGGGGAGGGGACATTAGAGTGTAAGCTCCTCTGTACAGAGACTGGTGTGACTGTGGGGGGGGGAGGGGACATTAGAGTGTAAGCTCCTCTGTACAGAGACTGATGTGACTGTGGGGGGGGGGGGGGGAGACATTAGAGTGTAAGCTCCTCTGTACAGAGACTGATGTGACTGTGGGGGGGGGGGAGGGGACATTAGAGTGTAAGCTCCTCTGTACAGAGACTGATGTGACTGTGGGGGGAGGGGACATTAGAGTGTAAGCTCCTCTGTACAGAGACTGATGTGACTGTGGGGGGGGGGGACATTAGAGTGTAAGCTCCTCTGTACAGAGACTGATGTGACTGTGGGGGGACATTAGAGTGTAAGCTCCTCTGTACAGAGACTGATGTGACTGTGGGGGGACATTAGAGTGTAAGCTCCTCTGTACAGAGACTGATGTGACTGTGGGGGAGGGGACATTAGAGTGTAAGCTCCTCTGTACAGAGACTGATGTGACTGTGGGGGGACATTAGAGTGTAAGCTCCTCTGTACAGAGACTGATGTGACTGTGGGGGGGAGAGGGGACATTAGAGTGTAAGCTCCTCTGTACAGAGACTGATGTGACTGTGGGGGAGGGGACATTAGAGTGTAAGCTCCTTTGTACAGAGACTGATGTGACTGTGGGTAGGGAGGGGACATTAGAGTGTAAGCTCCTCTGTACAGAGACTGATGTGACTGTGGGGGGAGGGGACATTAGAGTGTAAGCTCCTCTGTACAGAGACTGATGTGAATGTGGGGGAGGGGACATTAGAGTGTAAGCTCCTCTGTACAGAGACTGATGTGACTGTGGGGGAGGGGACATTGGAGTGTAAGCTCCTCTGTACAGAGACTGATGTGACTGTGGGGGAGGGGACATTAGAGTGTAAGCTCCTCTGTATAGAGACTGATGTGACTGTGGGGAGGAGGGGACATTAGAGTGTAAGCTCCTCTGTACAGAGACTGATGTGACTGTGGGGAGGAGGGGACATTAGAGTGTAAGCTCCTCTGTACAGAGACTGATGTGACTGTGGGGGGGGCATTAGAGTGTAAGCTCCTCTGTACAGAGACTAATGTGACTGTGGGGAGGAGGGGACATTAGAGTGTAAGCTTCTCTGTACAGAGACTGATGTGACTGTGGGGGGGAGGGGACATTGGAGTGTAAGCTCCTCTGTACAGAGAATGATGTGACTGTGGGGGGGAGGGGACATTAGAGTGTAAGCTCCTCTGTACAGAGACTAATGTGACTGTGGGGAGGAGGGGACATTAGAGTGTAAGCTCCTCTGTACAGAGACTGATGTGACTGTGGGGGGGGCATTAGAGTGTAAGCTCCTCTGTACAGAGACTAATGTGACTGTGGGGAGGAGGGGACATTAGAGTGTAAGCTTCTCTGTACAGAGACTGATGTGACTGTGGGGGGGAGGGGACATTGGAGTGTAAGCTCCTCTGTACAGAGAATGATGTGACTGTGGGGGGGAGGGGACATTAGAGTGTAAGCTCCTCTGTACAGAGAATGATGTGATTGGCTCAGTGATCTCTGTACAGCGCTGTGGTATATGTCAGAGCTATTCCAGAACATGTCAATGGCGGCGAGTGAATTTTTACATGCTAGTCGCAAAGCGTATAGGGATTGGGATTCGAAACGCGCCAGCCTTGGCCAAAACACTAAAAATAGTCATTAGCGGTCGGCGCAGTCAATTTATGGAGCCGGGGAGTGCTGATGACGGCATCTTATTCTTGTGTTTTCAGCTGGGGGCCCCCTGAGGCCGCGGCACAAACACATAACGCCGGCCCAGAAATAATACGGCGCATTTCGTGCCCGGCGTCCTGCGGCTGTCCTCCCAGACACAGAAAATCCTTCATCCAGACACAAATTGGGCTTTCTATTAACCCCCGGCCATACTCTCCCTGCTCCTCAATCCATCAGTTAATAAATAAGATTAGTTCAGAATAAGGTCAGGTCTCCGCGGCTCTGCATAGCCACAAATCTCCCGCTAAGGTGAGAAGAGGAATGCGCCGGCGGGGGAGGGGGGGGGGGGGGCACTGTACAAACCTGCTCATTGTTCTCTGAATAAATAACATCAGCTTCTATACAGGGAGAAAGAAATCTGATGACTGCAAAACTTTCTGTACATAGAGGTGGGGAATAGCGCCCTCCCTGCATGTGCAGGACAGAACGGGTACTGCAGCCTACGTTGAGTATAAGATGATAGAAGAGCGGATTCAATGACATTGACACGGGGCGTCAGGGCCGCCATCAGGGGGGCACCGGCATTACGCCTGTAAGGGGCCTGATAGTCCTCAGGGGCCCGGCTGGCCCTCCTCATGTTTTTATTTTTTTTTGCATTACACATGTAAGGGGCCCGATGGTCCCCAGGGCCCCTTACAGGCCCAGCTGGCCCCCCTCCCGTTTTTTATTTTATTTTTTGCATTACACATTTAAGAGGCCCCGATGGTCCCCAGGGCCCCTTACAGGCCCAGCTGGCCCCCCCTCCTGTTTTATTTTTTGCATTACACCTGTAAGGGGCCCGATGGTCCCCAGGGCCCCTTACAGGCCCAGCTGGACCCCCTCCTGTTTTTTATTTTGCATTACACATGTAAGGGGCCTGATGGTCCCCAGGGCCAATTACAGGCCTGGCTGGACCCCCTCCCATTTTTTTTATTTAACATTGTTTTTGCATTACACCTGTAAGGGGCCCGATGGTCCCCAGGGCCCCTTACAGGCCCCCTTCCCATTTGTTTTTTTGCATTACACATGTAAGGGGCCCAATGGTCTCCAGGGCCCCTTACAGGCCCAGCTGGCCCCCCTCCTGTTTTTTTTTATTTTTTGCATTACACCTGTAAGGGGCCCCGGTGGTCCCCAGGGCCCCTTACAGGCCCCCCTCCCGATTTTTATTTTTTGCATTACACCTGTAAGGGGCCTGATGGTCCCCAGGGCCCCTTACAGGCCCAGCTGGCCCCCCTCCCATTTTTTTTTTGCATTACACCTGTAAGGGGCCCCGGTGGTCCTCAGGGCCCCTTACAGGCCCCCCTCCCGTTTTTTTTTTTTTGCATTACACCTGTAAGGGGCCCGAAGGTCCCCAGGGCCCCTTACAGGGCTGGCTGGCCCCCTCCCATTTTTATTTTTTGAATTACACCTGTAAGGGGCCCGATGGTCCCCAGGGCCTCTTACAGGCTCAGCTGGCCCCCCTCCCGTTTTTTATTTTGCATTACACATGTAAGGGGCCTGATGGTCCCCAGGGCCCCTTACAGGCCCAGCTGGCCCCCCTCCCGTTTTTTATTTTATTTTTTGCATTACACATTTAAGAGGCCCCGATGGTCTCCAGGGCCCCTTACAGGCCCAGCTGGACCCCCTCCCGTTTTTTTTCTTTTTATTTACAATTTTTTTTGCATTACACCTGTAAGGGGCCCGATGGTCCCCAGGGGCCCCTTCCCGTTTTTATTTTTTTATTATTAAAAAAAAATTGCATTACACTACAGGTGGTCGATGGTCCCCAGGGCCCCTTACAGACCCGGCTGGCCCCCCTCCTGTTTTTTTTTATTATTTTATTTTTTTGCATTACACTTGCTGCAGCTTCTAATGCACATGGTGATGAGCTCACAGTGTGCGGTGAAATCAGAGGAAGCCATTTCAGTCCAGGAGAGGAGCCGGTACACCTGTGCCAGACTGAGGCCCAATCACACCGCAGCGTTTTGTATGTGGAAGCAAAAAATAAATAAATCAATGATTCTCTATGGAGGAGGTTCAGGTCTCCACCTCAAGTCACCCGAAGCTCAAAAAAGTTCTGCCGCTTTTTTTTTGTGGTTCAAATTTACGTGTTTTTGGCACATTTTTATTTCCATAGAAAAAAGAAGGTGCAATGTTTTTGCGTCATTTTCTGCGCTAATGAAAAAAATATAGAAACAAAATCATCATAAAAATTAAATAAGCACATTAAATAAATTAGCAATATGTAATAATACATAAATAAATAACAAACACCCAAACAAAAAAAATATTCATTAATAATTAATATTTTATTTTAAACAAATTAAGGGTTAGGGGGTTAATAATTGATTTATTATTACATAGTATTCATGTATTGTATTTATTATTTATTAGTGTTTTTATTTTACATTTATTTATTATTATTATTATTAGTAGTAGTAGTTAGACATGTGCACTGCCGAAAAATGTGTTCGTTTTTTTTTTTTTTAGTTACATTCGTTGTTTTGCATTTTCTTTTTTTTTTGAAAACTTTGTTTATTTGGTTTTCTGCACATACACAAAATTGGTAACAATTCACATTAAAAGTACCACAGAGACATCAACGTACATGGCAGAAGTCATCGTATTATGCATAGTATTTCCCCAGGCCCTCAACGGAGGGACCATAACAACGAGTAACCCAGAGTAGTCACCGCGGATGTTGTTTTGCATTTTCAGTAAATTTGGGGATTTGGAAATTTGAAAAATTCGGAAAATTCAAAATTCAATATTTTCAGATTTCAGAGTTACGAATATTCGGACTTTAGAATTTTGGAATTTCTGATTTTCTAAATTTCTGAATTCTGAATTTTTAATTTCTTAATTTCCAATTTTTTAATTTTCAAATTTCTGAAATTTAAATACCGTATTTATTGGGGTATAGCGCGCTCCCGTGTATAGCGCGCACCCCTTAAAGTGGCCCCCATTCCTGTGGAAAAAAAGTTTTTCGTACTTACAGTTTTGGTGTCTTGCGAGGCGTCCATCGGCGGTCTCGTCGGCGGTCTCGTCGGGTCCGGCGTGCGTCTGCGTCTTCGGGTGTCCCCTTCGTCGGGTCCGGCATGCGTCTGCGGCTTCGGGTGTCCCCTTTGTCGGGTCCGGCATGCGTCTGCGGCTTCGGGTGTCCCCTTTGTCGGGTCCGGCGTGAGTCTGCGGCTTCGGGTGTCCTCTTCGACGGGTCCGGCATGCGTCTGCGGCTTCGGGTGTCGTCTTCGATGGGTCCGGCGTCCTTATGCGGCGTCCTGCACGCTCGATCCCCGCGCCGAGTTTGAATACTGCGCTGACATATACTGAGCGCAGTACACTCGTGTATAGTTGGGCAGGCTCGGCTACTCTCGCGCTCACATCCTGTACGTCCAGGACGTGAGCGTGAGATGAGCCGAGCCTGCCCGACTATACACGAGTGTACTGCGCTCGGTATATGTCAGCGCAGTATTCAAAACTCGGTGCGGGAAAGCGGGTATCGCCTTATATCGCGCACCCGCGATTTTCAGGGCAAAAAAGTGCGCGGTATACGCCGATAAATACGGTTTTCGGAAATTGCAATTTTAAAAATTCAGAATTCGAAAATTTTTGAAATCCGAAAATTGAAAAATTTCGGAATTACCGAATTTGTAAAAATTTGGAAAAAAAATTATTCGGAACTAAACAAACTGCACATGTCTAGTAGTAGTAGTAGTAGTAGTAGTAGTAGAAGTAGTAGTAGTAGTAGTAGTAGTAACAGCCTAACAAAAATAAATACATAAATAATAAATGACCTTAACCCCTAATCCTAACCCCAATCCCTAATCTAACCTTAAAAAAAGAATGATAATTATTAAAAAATAAAAATAAAAGCTGATGGAAAAGCTTAAAGCAGAAAACCTAGCAACAAATGATGCAACAGATGATAGTTTTCTCTATTGGCTAAAAAAAACACCAAAGCTCAACAACATGCAAATCGCACATAAAAATGACAGAAAAACGCTCAGGTGTGAAAGCAGAATGAAGGTTGGTGGGAACTTCCGGGAGAATTTAATTCAATGTATCATTTCCCCCCATTTCTGTTTCCTGGACGTTCCGCACACAGATAATTCTTCATCTCGGTGTCGCCTCCATCGCAGGCTCGGCCGCCCGGTCTATCGGTGTCAGTTTTGTACAGAGAGGGGGGGGGGGGGGGGGGGAGATTTATAGACGGCGATGGCGGTTTGTGGTCCGCCACAACTCAGTCACGGAATTGCGCAGCGTTTTGTACGCCGCGTCCCTGGCCCCAAAGATCAATCGGAGATTGATTATCTAAGACACCCCGGAGCGGGCGCATCTAAATCTGCCAGCGGTCGCAGACTAAAAGCTCTCAGGTCCCAAGGGATATAATCTGCTCCCACAATTCTACAGATTCCGGAATTTTTTTGGGCCCCCCGGTTTTCTCCACCCATCTCAGACTTAACATGTCAGCGGTGCAATATGGGGGTCACTGGCAATAGGGCCTTTAACATTTTTAAACTTCAGTCTGGCCAATGCTAGCCTGGCCCCAGGGCCATCCAAATGAACGGGCACACAAGGTGCATGGTGGGCCAATGGTGAGGGCTAAGAAAAGGGGGAAATGGGCGCACTGGTGATTTGTCTACTCATGCTGCTCTCCTTTGGATTAACTGCAACTGATGAAGGACCTTAGATAGTAAGCTCCTTGGAGTCAGAGACTGATAAGGGACCTTAGACAGAAATATTTAGAAGCAGAGATGAGGGCCTCAGATTGTAAGCTCCTTGGGGGCAGAGACTGATGAGGGACCTTAGATTGTAAGCTCCTTGGGGGGCAGAGACTGATGAGGAACCTTAGACTGTAAGCTCCTTGGGGGCAGAGACTGGTGAATGAGCTTAGATTGTAAACTCCTTGGGGGCAGAGACTGATGAAGGAGCCTTAGATTGTAAGATCCTTGGGGGCTGATAAAGAACCTTAAATTGTAAGTTTTCTAGGGGCAGAGACTGATAAGGGACCTTAGACTGTAGGTTCTTTGGGGGCAGAGAATGATGAGGGAGTTTAGGTTGTAAGTTCCATGGGGGGAAAGACCGATGAGGGAGCTTAGATTGTAAGCTCCTTGGGGGCAGAGGCTGATGAGGAACCTTAGATTGTAAGCTCCTTGGGGCAGAGGCTGATGAAGGAGCTCAGATTGTAAGCTCTTTGGGGGCAGAGACTGACGAGGGACCTTAGATTGCAAGCTCCTTGAGGGCAGAGACTAATAAGGAATCTTAAATTGTAAGATCCTTGGGGGCAGAGACTGATGAGGAACCTTAGGTTGTAAGCTCCTTGGGGACAGAGACTGATGAGGAACCTTAGATTGTAAGCTCCTTGGGGACAGAGACTGATGAGGAACCTTAGATTGTAAGCTCCTTGGGGGGCAGAGACTGATGAGGGACCTTAGATTGTAAGCTCCTTGGGGGCAGAGACTGATAAGGGACCTTGGATTGTAAGCTCCTCAGGGGCAGAGACTGATGAGGAACCTTAGATTGTAAGCTCCTTAGGGGCAGAGACTGATGAGGAACCTTAGACTGCAAGCTCCTTGGGGGCAGAGACTGATGTGAGCAGCTGTCGGCTCCATATATTGGAATGGCGTGAGATTACGGAATACACATCTATAGTCTGACAATCTCCCTCACCAATATTTACGACATCCAGCACTGAAAGGAGATTGCGGTAAAACAATCGCCGAGTTGCGAGGACGGCCGGTTCTGCCCTGAGAGGAACATAAAACCGAAACGGAAGAGCGGCGCTCAATGTGTCTTCCTGCGGCACGACATGATTCTCACTTACAAGACACAGCGCCGCCGGTGGGAAGAACGTAAAACGAATGTTGTCTTTGGCGACTTTCAGCCCCCACAGACGTGTCTTTACGGTCTGCTGGAAACCGATGGCTCCGCGTCCCTCGCCGCCGCCATAACTCATCACAGCGACAGGCGACGGCGGGGAAGACAAAATGATGTTTTGGCTTAAGCTTGGGAATAAAAAAAAGTCTAAGTTCTATGCACCGGTGGAAAAACTCGATTCTCGGTGTCTCACATAAACACCTAACGGGCCCCTGGAGTCGGGGGCCACATGGGCTCTGATGGTGCCTCCGTGTGCCGTGGCAAGGTATGTTGGCATTAATTGACGACCGTTGGGCGGCAGGGATGCGAAGATGGTAAATATCGCAGAATTGAGGCCGGAGTGTTGGGAGGCGAGATCTCTACGAGGGACGGAATATAAAACGATACATTGTATGATCTTCTTATTGTAACGAGGACTGAGTACCCATACATTTCTTCATGTACTCGCCGATTACCGATACCTTTTTTTATGCCATGTGACAGTTTGACTGATGGGGACTGATAGGTGGAACCTTTGAGCACTGATGGGCGGCACTGACAGATGGATGGCACTGATAGGCAGCAGTTATGGGCACTGATAGGTGGCTGGCACTGTTAGGCAGGGGGGGGGACAAGTATATGGCCTGGGTGTAACAATATGTCAGCTACTGGCTTACTGTGGCCAAGTGCAGGGTGTGCCAAGATGGGTGTCGGGGTGTCCAAGCTGACGGCAACCGCTCCGCCCACTGAGGCTGCCCACCCTTTCCGCCCACTGAATCCGCTCGCCCCCTCCGCCTACTCCGCCTACTGATGCCGACCATCCACTGAATCTGCTCGCTCGCTCCTCCCACTGAGGCAGCCCGATCTGCCTACTGACGCCGCCCACCCTCTCCGCCCACTGAGTCTGCTCACCCACTCCCCCTACTGAGACGGCCCGATCCGCCCACTGAATCCGCTCGCCCTCTCCGCCCACTGAATCCGCTCGCCCTCTCCGCCCACTGAGGCGGCCCGATCCGCCTACCGACGCCGCCCACCCTCTCTGCCCACTGAATTTGCTCGCACACTCCGCCTACTGATGCCGCCCACCCCCTCCACCCACTGAATCCGCTCGCCCTCTCCACCCACTGAGGCGGCCCGATCCGCCTACTGATTCCACTCGCCCTCTCCACCCACTGAGTCCGCTCACCCGCTCCGCCTAACTAAGGCGGCCCGCTCCGCCTACCGACGCCGCCCACCCTCTCCGCCCACTGAATTTGCTCGCATACTCCGCCTACTGATGCCGCCCGCCCACTGAGATGGCCCGATCCGCCCACTGAATCTGCTCGCCCTCTCCGCCCACTGAATCCGCTCGCCCTCTCCACCCACTGAGTCCGCTGGAAGGAAGAGACACCCCTCTTCACACAGCACACAGCCGAGGCTGCCAATCACAGGCTGTGTGCTGTAGCTTCCTCCTATGCAGAGCTTAGTGAGAGCTGATTGGAAAAAAGAGACACCCCCCCTTCACACAGCACACAGGACAGAGCTGAGGCTGCCAATCACAGGCTGTGTGCTGTAGCTCCCTCCTATGCAGAGCTTAGTGAGAGCTGATTGGAAGGAAGAGACACCCCCCTTCACACAGCAGTCTGATAGCAGAGGAAGGAGGCCGCAGCCAGAAATGCCGCTTAGCCCTCCAGAGTGAGACAAGCACCCACTTAAGAGCACGGGTGCCCCTCCAGCTGTTGCGGAACTACAACTCCCATCATGCCTCTGCCTGTGTGGGAGTCACGCTTGTAACTGTCAGCAGCTTGCAATGCCTCATGGGACTTGTAATCCCGCAACAGCTGGAGGGCCGCAGGTTGAGCACCCGTGCTTTAGAGTGATGTGCTTAGCCACGCCCCCTAACAGTTAGAATCATTCCCTAGGACACACTTAACCCCTTCAGTGCCCCCCTACAGGTTAACCCCTTCACTGCCAGTGTCATTTTTTTCCATGTCTGAGGTTTACAAACACTTTAAATGACATTTTTCTGAACTGAGATTTTTCGTAAAAAAAAAAGAAGACGCCAAAAATTGCTACAAAATTTTGTTGCTGAATCTTTCTTGGTCACATAATAGCAACGCAGAAAAAAACTCTCTACATATAAAAGTCTGTCTGGCTGCTGAACGCTGGATTTCCGATCGCTCAACTCTTCAGATCCGATGGCGGTTTAATTGAGCGCCATCTAGTGAGCAAACGGTTTAGCGGCTTGGTCGTGCGACTATCGATGCGGCCGGGTCAATAGGAGCTGAGCCACTAAGCGGACCACCCGAGGGTTCACCAAACAGTCCAGCACCGCGTCGCTGGTGATCGCGTCCGCGCCAGGATTGGCCTCTCTTGCATCTTCTTTCCCTAGAGTCTCTGCCTTCCCTCCAGAGTCCTCCACCTTCCCTTGAGTCCCCGCCTTCCCTCCAGCGTCCTCCTCATCTGACGCAGGTAACACGGGGAGAAGATATTCTCCGAAGCAGCTCCCGATGACCTCTGAAGACCCGCCCGCTCGTTTCCTTTTCAGGGGCGGCGCGTCCTCGTCACACTCGCCCGTTGCCCTCTTGCGCTCAAGGTAGGCGGCACACGCCCGGTTCAGGTAGTCCAGGTTGGTCCCGTGTGAGGTCGCGGCTCCCTGCGAGGAAGGGGAAGAGGGAAGAAGGGGAAGAGGGAAGGAGGAGAAGAGGAAGGAGGAGAAGAGGAAGGAGGAGAAGAAGAGGAAGGAGAAAGTAGGAGAAGAGGAAGGAGAAAGTAGGAGGAGAAGAGGAAGGAGAAAGTAGGAGGAGAAGAGGAAGGAGAAAGTAGGAGGAGAAGAGGAAGGAGAAAGTAGGAGGAGAAGGGGAAGGAGAAAGTAGGAGGAGAAGAGGAAGGAGAAAGTAGGAGGAGAAGAGGAAGGAGAAAGTAGGAGGAGAAGAGGAAGGAGAAAGTAGGAGGAGAAGAGGAAGGAGAAAGTAGGAGGAGAAGAGGAAGGAGAAAGTAGGAGGAGAAGAGGAAGGAGAAATTAGGAGGAGAAGAGGAAGGAGAAAGTAGGAGGAGAAGAGGAAGAAGAAGAGGAAGAAGAAGAGGAAAGAGAAGAGGAAGGAGAAGAGGAAGGAGGAGAAGAGGAAGAGGAAGGAGAAGAGGAAGGAGAAGAGGAAGGAGAAGAGGAAGAGGAAGAAGAGGAAGGAGAAGAAGAGGAAAAAGAAGAGGAAGAGGAAGGAGAAGAAAGAAGAGGAAGGAGGAGAAGAGGAAGGAGGAGAAGAGGAAGAGGAAGGAGAAGAGGAAGGAGAAGGAGAAGGAGAAGAAGAGGAAGGAGAAGAGGAAGAGGAAGGAGGAGAAGAGGAAGAGGAAGGAGGAGAAGAGGAAGAGGAAGGAGGAGAAGAGGAAGAGGAAGGAGGAGAAGAGGAAGAGAAGAGGAAGGAGAAGAGGAAGGAGAAGAGGAAGGAGAAGAGGAAGGAGAAGAAAGAAGAGGAAGAGGAAGGAGAAGAGGAAGAGGAAGGAGGAGAAGAGGAAGAGGAAGGAGAAGAGGAAGAGGAAGGAGAAGAGGAAGGAGGAGAAGAGGAAGAGGAAGGAGGAGAAGAGGAAGAGGAAGGAGAAGAGGAAGAGGAAGGAGAAGAGGAAGAGGAAGGAGAAGAGGAAGGGGAAGAGGAAGGGGAAGAGGAAGGGGAAGAGGAAGGGGAAGAGGTTAATGGAAGTCAGGCTCGGCTGGTCTTCTATTATTCCACAAATCTGCCTGAGCTACACTTCTGTCATCTCCTCACATAATATTTATATTCTCGCCGCGTTCCGCCGGCGCGCCCGCATCAGCATATTTTGTCCGCCTTCAGAAGGCCAATTACATTTCTCGCGCCCCGCTCCGCGTCTCACCGCTCCGGGGTGATGGAAAGATTCCCAAAACCGACGCGTCCCGAAAAAAAAAATAACGTTGTGTTTTAATGCTGATCGATCGCCGCAATTTTCCCTTACCGGCTGTTCGTTTACTTAACCGCTTGCCGACCGGCGCGTGAACGTATACGACGGCAGAATGGCACAGCTGCACAAATGGTCATATACATATGCCCCCTTTAAATTGCGCCGCGTGGTCATATACATACGCCCCCTTTAAATTGCGCCGCGTGGTCATATACATATGCCCCCTTTAAATTGCGCCGCGTGGTCATATACATATGCCCCCTTTAAATGGCTGCCGCGTGGTCATATACATACGTCTACTTTTGTGACCCTGTCACGAGCTCCGTGACCGTGCCCGCGGACTCGATGTCCACCGGTGTCCGCGATTGGTTCACGGAACTGAAGAACTAACGGGGAGATGTCACTGTAAACACAACATCTCCCCGTTCTTCCCCTGACACTGATCACCTGTTCCCTGTCATCGGGAGCAGTGATCAGTGATGTGTCACGGCAAGCCACGCCCCCAACAGTTAGAATCACTCCCTAGGACACACTTAACCCCATTCAGTGCCCCCTACAGGTTAACCCCTTCATTCCCAGTGTCATTTTTTTTTTACTGTAACAAGTGCATTTTTATAGCACTGATCGCTGTAAAAATGACAATGGTCCCAAAATGGCGTCAAAAGTGTCCGATGCGTCCGCCATAAAAAAAAGAAAAAAAAATGGCTGATTGCCGCCATTACTAGTAAAAAAAAATAAAAAATATTAATAAAAAAGCCATAAAACGATCCCCTCTTTTGTAGACACTGTAACTTTTGCGCAAATCGATAAACGCTTATTGCGATTTTTCTTACCAAAAATATGTAGAAGAATACGTATCGGCCTAAACTGAGGAAAAATAATATTTTTTTATATATTTTTGGCGATATTTATTATAGGAAAAAGTAAAAAATATATTTTTTTTTTCAAAATTGTCGCTCTATTTTTGTTTATAAAAAAAAAACAAAAAAATAAAAACCGCAGAGGCGATCAAAAACCACCAAAAGAAATCTCTATTTGTGGGGGAAAAAAGGACGCCAATTTTGTCTGGGAGCCGCGTCGCACGACCGCGTAATTGTCAGCTAAAGCGAGGCAGTGCCGAATCGCAAAAAGTGGCCTGGTCTTTGGCCAGCCGAATGGTCCGGGGCTGAAGTGGTTAAAAGGATAAAAAAAAAAAGGAAGCGATGGCGAGCTGCGCAGGCTGGCGAGGTCTCGGGGGTTCGAAAGGCATTGATTAGCCGGAGCCGAAAACCCATCAGGTGAGCGCTCTGGCCCCTCCCCTCCGCCGTCGATACGTGGAATAATAAAGCCATAGATAATCCATCGCGCCGTGGGGGGGGGGGGGGATTGGGCGTCTGGATGAGTTTTATTTCACTCTGCGGGAAAATCGTAATTAGAAAAAGCGCTAAACTCAATAGCCGCCGGCGTGAAGTCCATAGAGCGCGGAGGAGCGCCGATCAATTCATAATTAATTATATGGAAGGCGAAGTCTCAGAGACCTCAAATGTAGTTCTGCCTCATCCGATAGTATCATCAGCGCAAACGTTTGATTATTTAGCGGTGAAGGGTTAGAACCTCTGCCAGGTCTTTATCACTAGTGTGCTCTTATTAGTACAATTAACCACTTCAGCCCCCGGACCATTATGCAGGTAAAGGACCTTGCCCCTTTTTGCGATTCGGCACTGCGTCGCTTTAACTGACAATTGCGCGGTCGTGCGACGCGGCTCCCAAACAAAATTGGCATAGTTTTTTTCCCACAAATAGAGATTTCTTTTGGTGGTATTTGATCGCCTCTGCGTTTTTCATTTTTGCGCCATAAAAAAAAAAAAAAATAGAGCGACAATTTTGAAAAAAAATGCAATTTTTTTTTTTTTTTTTACTATAATAAATATCCCAATTTTTTATTTTATGAATTTTTTCCTCAGTTTAGGCCGATACGTATTTTTGGTAAAAAAAAAATACTGCAATAAGCGTTTATTGATTGATTCGCGCAAAAGTTATAGCATTTTTATTAATTTTTGTAATAGCGGTGATCAGCGATTTTTATCGGGACTGCGACATTATGGCATCGGACATCATTGACACATTTTTGGGACCATTGTCATTTATACAGCGATCAGTGCTATAAAAATGCATTGATTACTATACAAATGACTGGCAGGGAAGGGGTTAACCACTAGGTTGATCAGACAGGAGATGGAGAGATACAAAGTAACATTGTTTATAAACATTGATCAGACAGGAGATAGAGAGATACAATGTAGCCAACTCATGTCCTCACACCCTCTGAATATAACAATGTGATGTATCTGCCGACCCGCACTCACCTCCGTGGGGTTCAGCCAATCACCGGGGGGCACAGAAGGATCGGCGGATTTAAAGGCGCAAACCACCATCCGTGTTATGGCTTCTTCTACACGAGACTCGTCATCCGAATCCTCCGGGGGAAAGAATAGAAAATACACTTATACTACAATATACTACTATTACTATTATTAATATACATTCATATAGCTCTGACATATACCGCAGCGCTGTACAGAGATCACTGAGCCAATCACATCAGTCTCTGTACAGAGGAGCTTACACTCTAATGTCCCCTCCCCCCCACAGTCACATCAGTCTCTGTACAGAGGAGCTTACACTCTAATGTTCCCTCCCCCCCCCACAGTCACATCAGTCACTGTACAGAGGAGCTTACACTCTAATGTCCCCTCCCCCCCACAGTCACATCAGTCACTGTACAGAGGAGCTTACACTCTAATGTCCCCTCCCCCCCACAGTCACATCAGTCTCTGTACAGAGGAGCTTACACTCTAATGTCCCCCCCCCCCCACAGTCACATAAGTCACTGTACAGAGGAGCTTACACTCTAATGTCGTCCCCCCCCCCCCACAGTCACATCAGTCTCTGTACAGAGGAGCTTACACTCTAATGTCCCCTCCCCCACACAGTCACATCAGTCTCTGTACAGAGGAGCTTACACTCTAATGTCGTCGTCCCCCCCACAGTCACATCAGTCACTGTACAGAGGAGCTTACACTCTAATGTCCCCTCCCCCCCACAGTCACATCAGTCACTGTACAGAGGAGCTTACACTCTAATGTCGTCGTCCCCCCCCACAGTCACATCAGTCACTGTACAGAGGAGCTTACACTCTAATGTCCCCTCCCCCCCACAGACACATCAGTCTCTGTACAGAGGAGCTTACACTCTAATGTCCCCCCACAGTCACATCAGTCTCTGTACAGAGGAGCTTACACTCTAATGTCCCCTCCCCCACACAGTCACATCAGTCACTGTACAGAGGAGCTTACACTCTAATGTCCCCTCCCCCCACAGTCACATCAGTCTCTGTACAGAGGAGCTTACACTCTAATGTCCACTCCCCCACAGTCACATCAGTCACTGTACAGAGGAGCTTACACTCTAATGTCCCCTCCCCCACACAGTCACATCAGTCACTGTACAGAGGAGCTTACACTCTAATGTCCACTCCCCCACAGTCACATCAGTCACTGTACAGAGGAGCTTACACTCTAATGTCCCCTCCCCCTACAGTCACATCATATCAGTCTCTGTACAGAGGAGCTTACACTCTAATGTCCCCTCCCCCCACAGTCACATCAGTCTCTGTACAGAGGAGCTTACACTCTAATGCCCCCCCCCCCCCCACAGTCACATCAGTCACTGTACATAGATACATACACACACAGTAATCTTCAGTTGGCATTAGCAGTAGGGTTGTCCCGATACCGATACCGAGTATTTGCGGGAGTACTTGTACTCCCACAAATCCCCCCGATGCCTGAATAGAATACTTGTTCCGCCCCCCCGCCGCCGCCGCCGCAATGAAACATCACAGCTTTCATTTGAATAGCTGTAGTGTTCCCGCCGCGTATAGACACTCCCCCTTGCTCGGGATTGGATGGGTGATCGTGATCTGTCCAATTCCGAGCAAGGGGGAGTGTCTATACACGCAGGGAAAACAAATGAAAGCTGTGATGTTCCCCATCGGCTAGGTATGGGGGACATGGCTGGAGGGACATGGCTGGGGGGACATGGCTGGGGGGACATGGCTGCATATGTGGGGGACACATTTAAAAAAAGTATCGGTATTCGGTATCGGCGAGTACTTGAAAAAAAGTATCGCTACTTGTACTCGGGTCCTAAAAAAGTGGTATCGGGACAACCCTAATTAGCAGCATACACACACACACAGTAATCTTCAGTCGGCATTAGCAGCATATACACATTCACACATACATAGATACATATATATATACATACACACACACACATACATATATATATACACACACATAGATACACACACACACATATATATATATATACACACACACACATACATATATATATATATACAGTGCAGA
Source organism: Rana kukunoris (assembly GCA_029574335.1). NCBI lineage: Eukaryota > Metazoa > Chordata > Amphibia > Anura > Ranidae > Rana > Rana kukunoris. The sequence goes on from CM056054.1 coordinate 245,861,407, forward strand.
AAATAAGTATTTGAACACCCTGCTATTTTGCAAGTTCTCCCACATGGAAATCATGGAGGGGTCTGAAATTGTCATCGTAGGTGCATGTCCACTGTGAGAGACATAATCAAAAAAAAAAAAATTCCAGAAATCACAATGTATGATTTTTTTAACTATTTATTTGTATGATACAGCTGCAAAGAAGTATTTGAACACCTGAGAAAATCAATGTTAATATTTGGTACAGTCGCCTTTGTTTGCGTTTCTTGTAGTTTTTCACCAGGTTTGCACACACTGGAGGAGGGATTTTGGCCCACTCCTCCACACAGATCTTCTCTAGATCAGTCAGGTTTCTGGGCTGTCGCCTGAGAAACACGGAGTTTGAGCTCCCTCCAAAGATTCTCTATTGGGTTTAGGTCTGGAGACTGGCTAGGCCACGCCAGAACCTTGATATGCTTCTTACAGAGCCACTCCTTGGTTATCCTGGCTGTGTGCTTCGGGTCATTGTCATGTTGGAAGACCCAGCCTCGACCCATCTTCAAAGCTCTAACTGAGGGAAGGAGGTTGTTGCCCAAAATCTCGCAATACATGGCCCCGGTCATCCTCTCCTTAATACAGTGCAGTCGCCCTGTCCCATGTGCAGGAACACCCCCCCAAAGCATGATGCTACCACCCCCATGCTTCACAGTAGGGATGGTGTTCTTGGGATGGTACTCATCATTCTTCTTCCTCCAAACACGGTTAGTGGAATTATGACCAAAAAGTTCTATTTTGGTCTCATCTGACCACATGACTTTCTCCCATGACTCCTCTGGATCATCCAAATGGTCATTGGCAAACTTAAGACGGGCCTTGACATGTGCTGGTTTAAGCAGGGGAACCTTCCGTGCCATGCATGATTTCAAACCATGACGTCTTAGTGTATTACCAACAGTAACCTTGGAAACGGTGGTCCCAGCTCTTTTCAGGTCATTGACCAGCTCCTCCCGTGTAGTCCTGGGCTGATTTCTCACCTTTCTTAGGATCATTGAGACCCCACGAGGTGAGATTTTGCATGGAGCCCCAGTCCGAGGGAGATTGACAGTCATGTTTAGCTTCTTCCATTTTCTAATGATTGCTCCAACAGTGGACCTTTTTTCACCAAGCTGCTTGGCTATTTCCCCGTAGCCCTTTCCAGCCTTGTGGAGGTGTACAATTTTGTCTCTAGTGTCTTTGGACAGCTCTTTGGTCTTGGCCATGTTAGTAGTTGGATTCTTACTGATTGTATGGGGTGGACAGGTGTCTTTATGCAGCTAATGACCTCAAACAGGTGCATCTAATTTAGGATAATAAATGGAGTGGAGGTGGACATTTTAAAGGCAGACTAACAGGTCTTTGAGGGTCAGAATTCTAGCTGATAGACAGGTGTTCAAATACTTCTTTGCAGCTGTATCATACAAATAAATAGTTAAAAAAATCATACATTGTGATTTCTGGAATTTTTTTTTTTGATTATGTCTCTCACAGTGGACATGCACCTACGATGACAATTTCAGACCCCTCCATGATTTCCAAGTGGGAGAACTTGCAAAATAGCAGGGTGTTCAAATACTTATTTTCTGCACTGTATATATACACACACACACACACACATAGATACACACACACATACATATATATATATATATATATATATATATATATATATTAGGGCTGTAAGGCTGGGTTCACACTACGATTTTCCCATCTGTCAGCCGCATACGATTTATATGAAAAAACGTATGCGGCTGAAACGGATTGAACCGTACGTAAACGTATGCGTTTATAAAACGTATACGGTTTCAAAAAGTGCGTACGGTTCCATCCGGTTTTGATTAAAAAAACGCATACGTTTTTGGAATTAGTGTCATTTAATAAAAAAAGATTTTCTTGTTTTGAAAATGCGCATGCGCAGACGAAAAACGCATACGGTTTATACGTATGGAACCGCACATATGTGCGTTTTCCATTGACTTTAATGTTAAAAAAAAACGTATGCGTTTGCCATACGGTTTCAAAAACGGATTCAAAACCGTGGTCGAACACGGTTTTGCGTACTGTTAAAAAACGTTTTGCCAGCAAATCGTACGCACCCGGATGCATCTGAGTGCATACGATTTGCAATGCATTGTCTATGTATGCGTTTTCCCGTAAGGGCCCGTACATTTTCAAAACTGAAATCGTATGCGGCTGACGGACGGGAAAATCGTAGTGTGAACCCAGCCTTACTGATCAAAATTTTTGTGTTCGATTAATCGTTTTTTATTTTAATCGATTAATCGACTAATTTCGATTAATTATATCGCACATACAGATCCAACTACTTTTAGCTGATCTCCTTGCCGGCTGATTCCCAGTGCATCTCCACTGGAAAAATAGATAGCAGGATACAAAAAACACACAAAGGCGGCGCTCAATGGGAATAGCATTAAAACTTTTATAGTCTTCAAGTAGGTAACAAAATAAATATTGCACTGGAGATAAAATCGATGTAGCTACATATAAAGCAGAAAAAACTTTCAGACTAGTATATAGTCCAATCTCAATTCTGCAGCAGCGCTGCAAACCTTAAGTTTGTAAAAGACACAGTAAGTTGACCGTCCGGGATTGCTTGAAAATTGTGCTTCCAATCACCAACAATGTTCACCACGTGGGGGGGAAGAAAGTCCCCTTTGGGGAAACACTTACCAGATGGTAATGATCAGAGAGTCCATCAATACATTTCCTTTAGTCACCGTCTCGATCTTATTACTCTCCAGGTATATTGGATCAAAAATTCGCAAGTGTGTAGGGAAAGAAAAAAATATCTACATAGAGCAGTATCGTTTGATAACTTTTAATAGCCCAAAATAGATCCCCCTTACAAGTGCATGCGTACCCTGGTTACATAAGTTTCAGGCAAATTACTGATACTCAAAATCAGTCTGTGTGTGTGTGAACTCTTCACTGGATACCTGAGGACCGCTTGGAAGGACTTCCTGCAGTTTCCTGGTTTCCTCCGTGTGGAGCGCACGCATCACTTCCGGGTTAGGTGCTGAACAAACACGCTCTGACGTTTCGTCGTTTAGGACTTCTTCTGAGAGCGTGATTTGTTCAGTGCACCCCCCGGGATTAAATAGGCTACAGACCGTCCCTATTGGGTACACGTCATTTGCGTCACTTCTCTTCCCTGGCCGTGATTCGCTCAAACTTCGGCAACTCAGGGCGGAAGTGTTGCCGTCTGTGTTGTACAACGCCACTGTTGCCAGTCACTGTTCCCACCATACTGCTGCGCATAAGATTTATGTTAGATCCGCAGCTAGTACGAGGGAAAGCGCATCAGTAGCCTTCTCATGTATTGCACCCCAGACCCTCCGTGACAAATTTCAAAATAGGCATTTAATGCCAGAAGTCTGCTACACAGGGGAATTTGATCTGCAGTGCAATAAATATTATATACAATAACTATAAGAAGATACCATTTTAAAAATATAACATTTAAAAAATAACAATTTAAAAAATTACATTTTAAAAATATATAACAATTTAAAAAACTTGAGATTATACATACATGATATATCCTAAATATCCGTTAAAACGTTATATAAGAAAACTGCTATATCCCAGTATGGGAACTATTGTAGACAACTGTAAACAAGTATAAATCAATAAAACTACTGTAAATAAGTGTAAATAAAACATATATATATATATATATATATATATATATAGCAAATTTGTTAAAATCTTGGTAAAACATTGTTCAAATATTGTTACAATATTCGACCCGTGAGATGTATACACTGAGTCAATATAATTGGTATTCAGCATATTTCATTCTGCACATTAAATGATGGGGATAAGTCCTAGTGCACATCCCAGTGATAGGGAAACCATATGCATAAACAATTAAAAATTATTATTATTATAGTAATATATGCACCTAAAACATCAGACTATATAAACATTTAAATATAAATGAATAAATAAATAAGTCTATATATATGGGTGTAGGCAGGGTTACACCCTTTGGACATATATCATGAAAATAGTTGTATCCCTATCCGGAGCTCAAAATTATCTTATTGGATAAAACTTGGCATGTATACATTATGTACTCAAGGATTATTTCTCTTAGTTGCTGCCATAGAATAAACCGGCCAGGATATGAGTGTGTTTAATGATCTAGGATATCCTCCTGTTCTATATATACATATATTATTTACATGATATGGGCATTATACATCATATTATAGTATCTCCTTCTTCCGGATAGATTTGAAAAAATATGAAAAAATGCTGATTATAGACCTACTGTATGAACAATGGGCATTAGTTCATTTGTGTGACCAATGTCAATATATGCATGGGTTTTCAAGTGAGATTTTTTTGTGTTGTTGTTCCTCATTCTCACGTTAAGTGTCACTGATAAAACAATTAATGTCTAGTTCGACGTTCAAACCCTTAGGCGTTAAAACGTCTGTTAAAAAGATCCATTTCGTTTCGCATTTCGATAGCTCCCGAATTCGGTGTGAACCTCTCCAATGTGCCTCCATGTGTTCAATACCCCAAAACTGTAATCCTGATGGATCTTGGTTATGCTTGATTTTGAAGTGTAAAGACACATTGTGATCCTCAAATCCAAGTTTAATATTCTTTATGTGCTCTGCAATTCTAATTCTTAATAGTCTTTTGGTTCGTCCAATATATAATAGGCCACATGGACACCTCAGAGCATATACAACAAACATACTGTTACAGGTGATAAACTGTTTAATTTCGAACTCCCGGTTATTTACTGGTGATGTAAATTGATCTAAACCACGTTGTAGTATTTTAACTTCCCTACATGGTTTACACCTTCTACATGAGAAGAATCCATTTTTGTCCCAGAAGCTTTGTGGTTTCACTGGTAGATCCAGAATTTTCTTGACTACTACATCACCGTGGTTTGAGGCCTTTTTATACAGAAATTGTGGTTCCTGGGGAATTACTGGGCCGAGTTTTTTATCTAAAAGAAGGATATGCCAATGTTGCCTAAAGATGGCTTCCACCTCTCTATATTGGCTATGGAACTGGGATAGGAATCCCCATTCTTTTGTTTTGGTCATAGGCATCCCCTGTTCCACTTTTCCGTCTTTTTCTCTCAAGCACATATCTCTAGATGTCATTCCAACTTCTTCCACAATTTTTTCAAGAACCTGTGGGTTATACCCCTTTGCCTCGAATCTCTTTGTTAAAATCCGAGATTGAGTCAAGAAATTATCCATTTCTGAACAATTTCGTTTGACTCGCATTATTTGACCTTTTGGGATGTTTTTTAACCACTGTGGGTGGTGTCCACTGGTAGTTGGTAGAAAACTATTCCTATCTGTTTGTTTAAAAAATACTTTCGTTTCTAATGTATTATTCTGCCGATAAATTGTTACGTCCAAGAAATTAATAGTTTCATTGTTCCATTCTGATGTTAGTCTGATATTGTTTTCATTCATATTTAAAATGTTTAAAAACTCTTTTAGAGACTCCTCAGATCCTTCCCAGATGAAGAATATATCATCAATGAAGCGTTTATAGAAGATCAGTTCAGGCTTTCTTTCTTTAAAAATGGATTTGTCTTCCCACTCCGCCATAAATAAGTTCGCGATGCTTGGAGCAAATTTCGCCCCCATTGCGACACCCCTTTTCTGTGTGTAGAACTTATTATTGTACCAAAAATAGTTGTGGGACAGACAAAAATTAAGTGCATGACCAATAAACACTTTTTGACTGTGGGGTAGGTCTTCCCTTTGACATAGAGCCCAATTGAGGGCTAGGGTGGCATCGTCATGCTGTATGATGGAGTATAAAGAGGCCACATCAGCGGGTTACGAGCAAAATTGATTGATCGTCTCTCAAGGTCACGTTTTTCAAACAATTAAGGAAGTCTTTGGTATCTTTCAAGTAAGATTTGGTCATTTGTACACTTTTCTGAAGGAAATTATCAAGATATTGCCCCATTCTTGCAGTTATAGAGTCTATACTGTTGACAATCGGTCGAGCTGGGGTTTTTTTTGGGTTTTTATGTATTTTGGGGAGAGTATAAATAGTGGGGATCTTGCTGCTAGCCGGTAGTAGGTATGACTTCTCTTTTTTAGAGAGTACTCCTGAAGAAGAACCTATTTGTACCAGGATGCCCAGTTGGTCTCTATATGATTGTGTGGGATTGTCGTCTAGTAGGCCATAAGTTGCCTTATCTGATAACATATCAACTATTTGTTCATGATAGAACTCCTTAGAGAGAACAACCACTCCCCCTCCTTTGTCAGCTGGTCTGACAATGATGTCTTTGCGTTTTTCCAATAGTTTGATCCCTTCCTGAATATGTTTTAAACACACATTTCTTTTGGGTTTCAAATTACCTAGATCACGCAGAATTAGTCCTTTAAACACCTCAACCTGGTGATTGGGGTTATTTGGTGGATTGAATAAAGATTTATTCTTTAATCCACTGTTAACCACCCCTTGATGGTTGTTCATAGGAATTGTTTGGGTGTTGAGACCCACAAAGTATTTCTTCATATTCAATTTTCTAATGTATTTATGTACATCGATGTAGACATCAAATTTATTAATGGGTTTTTTTATACCACATTTCAGACCCATGTTTAGGATATTCAATTCTTTGTGCGTTAGTTCTACAGCACTTAGATTGAATATTCCATCGGTTACTGGTGCCGACTTCTTTTTCTGGACCCTCCTTCCTGCCCTGCATCCTCTGATGTAGGATACCTTGGCTGTGTGTATTGTGCTTGATCTCTCGTCCATTGGGTGGGCGGTTGATGATCCCTCCATTCCTGATCTCTGTATTCTTGGTGTGGGTATTGTTGTGGTCTCCCCCTGGTCTGGGGGTAGTGGCCTCTCCCCCTTCTGGGTGGTCCCCTTCCTCTCCCTAAAAAAGGACGTGGAGGTGGGGCATCATTTTGTGTATTATGTTGGGTGGCCAGCGGTTGGTAATAATTGTATATCGGGGTAGGGTAATATGTAGGTTGTTGATTTGAATTAGCACCTCTACCTCTACCTCTGGATTTACTTTTCCCTCGTCTCACTGGAGTGGAGAATTGTGCTGGGGAGTCGATATCTATTTCATCTTCACTTCTGTCATCTAATCTTCTATCCAGACATGGCGTGTCATTGGTGTTGATAGCATTTATCACCTGTTCATCACCTAATGGTTTGATGATCAGATTAATTTTGTCGGGTAGCAGTGATTGCCATGCATATAAATTATTGACATTATAGTCACCCATATCTCTGTGATACTTCTTGATTTTCTTTTTTGTGTATCTTTATCCACTTTCTCTAACCTTTTGTTAATCCTATTGTTGAAATCTATAATTGATTGTGTGTCTTTAATGGGGTCTAGTTGTACTTGTAATTCATTTATTTTATTTTCCAAAATACTAATTTTTCGTCGTTTTCTTAAGAGTATTAAGTAGCTACATAAACTGTAAAAATGGTGCGAGTAATACCAAACGGTACCAAAAGCAGTCATAAAAACATGTAGCCAAGTATGATACTGGTATAAAAATGTGTACAATGATACCACTGCTGAATCCAGATGAGGAGAGGTTAACATCAGTCCGTCGGCATGTAGATGTCCCATGAAGGGAACTATCACAACTCCCAGTGGATGGTTGTAAAATCCCAGGTTGATAGAGGGAAGTGGAACAGCCCTTGCGTGTGGCAGATAGTAAGGTCCCGCCGGCATGCAGATATGAAGGCACAGCTAAGGAGCCCTTCAGATGGACACGGCAAGCCCCGCCGGTGTCTGTGATGTTACTGGATCTCCGACGGAACTCCCTGAAGGCCCAGAAGCCAGCGGAGAGGCGAGTACCAATCAAAAGAATTTTAATCGATCAAAAATATTTTGATCGATCAAAAAAATTAAAGATTAATCGATTAATTAAAAGTTAATTTGCACAGCCCTAATATATATACACACACAGATACACACACACACACACACACACATATATATATATATATATATATATATATATATACACACACACACACATATATATATATATATATATATATATATATATATATATATATATATATATACACACACACACATATATAAACACACACACACACACACACACACACACACATACATACATATATACATATACACACACACACACATATATACACACACACATAGATATACACACACACATAGATACACACACACATATATATATATATACATATACACACGGGGGTACGGGGAGGTCAGAGGAATCTAATCCCCTTTTTATTGTCAGAGAATTAAATCAGCAAACGATGTTCAGTGTGGATGAAACTAATAGAGAGAAACTCATTAAGGGGGTATTACATCTGCGTAAGTGAGCGCCGCCGACGTGACTGCGCCTCAGATACACGCCGAGGTCGCTGGAAGGAGCAGAGGAGACGCACGCCGCTCCTAACAAGACGCTGAGATAAAACAGGGAAATAATATTGGATGCAGGAAAAAATATATATGCTGTATGAATATTAATAACACAATACATTGCAAAAATGAATCAATCATATACTGTACAATACATTGGATATAGGGGGGGACATACCTTTCATATAGGGGGACATACCTTTCATATAGGGGGGGACATACCTTTCATTAAGAGGGGGACATACCTTTCATATAGGGGGACATACCTTTCATAAAGAGGGAACATACCTTTTATATAGGGGAAATACCTTTCATATAGGGGGTACATACCTGTTATATAGGGGGACATACCTGTTATATAGGGGGGAATAGCTTTCATATGGGGGGGCATACCTTTCATATGGGGGGGACATACCTGTTATATAGGGGGACATACCAAGTAGAGGCACACTGCCCTCCTGGGATTTCTGCCATGAGGCACAGACATTCCTCGCCCCCCCCCACCCCGATGTTCCCATTATCTCTGCAGTTGGCGTCGGACTTTACCCATAATTCCCTTTCCACAGATCATATTTTACCTATGTAACGGTCACCACCGCTTACGACCTTCCATCCATCCACGACAAGCTTATCTGACACACTGCGACCATACTGCATACACGATCCATTCCATTCCCATAAACAAGACGAGACTCAAGCTCTGCACTTGCTTCAAAGATATGACAATTTATTGGTATTTTCTCAGCTTCTTATACAGTCTCAAGCATAATGCAGTTTATCACAGGACAATGCAATCTCCACCCCCCTATTCACTCACTGAGGATAATTCTTTAATTGGTAGCTAGACATGACGGCACCGTATCATCAATAGGGTTCAATTAACCTTGAATAATACACAGACATCTAGTTGAATAAGTTCTCTAGACAGCTTTATCACACAATGGCAGAGTCTTGTGAGAGTGGGTGCAATCCACACCTTCAATGGAATGTCTTTACAGTGAATAGCCAACACCTTAAGATATTTCAATAGCATATTATACAAAGGTATGACTCACTGTCTGGCTGACCTGGTCATGTCATCATGAACTCCAGGCCTATGACACTCTGCTCTGTTGCCAGCTCTTCCGCTGGGTTACTGTGAGTGGAGACCACAGTCCCATCCACCATCACAGGGTCCCCCTCTTCTGCTAGTTGGGAGCAGAGGCCTGGGGCACCCTGCTCTGTTGCCAATGATTCAGCTGGGGGTAAAAGCTTTACCACCTCAGCTTGTTGTTGGAGAGAGGGGCCAACCGCTCCGGCTCTCTGGAACTCCACACCATCCGCTTTGGCTTTAGGGAAGGCAATCTCCGTATTTTCCACTGCCGATTCATCAGCCAGGAGTTCCCAGTTGTCATCTGAACTTTCCTCATAGTCCCAGGCAACGGGAGCCCCACCCTGCTGCTGAGCCGAGTCTATCAGCTGTTTGTAGGCGACCTCCAGCTCCCATTCTTGAATGGCCAGAAATTTCAAATCTTCCTGTGACCAGTGGCCTCCCGAGATATTCAATTTCTCCTCTCTGTGCTCCATTATGTCCTCCAAGCGCCACTCCCGATCATCCCCGAAGTCGGGATCACTGGACATCCTCCAATTCAACAATCCCAGGCCATCATAGTCATAGCCTTCTGTGGGGCTGTCATCCGCTGACCACGGGCACTCTTGGGCTACATACCACTGGAGGGCTCTGTAGCTCTCATCCAGCCGCATCTCTGCCCGGATCAGGCTGCTTAACTCCGCTATCCACTCCTGCTTCGGTTGTTCCCCCAACAACAGCATTCGTATGTCATACTGCGGCCAGTACCTTGCATAGATGTAGGGCAGGACCTTTCCTTGGTGTTGCTGCTCCAGAGCTAGCGCTTCATTCCAGAGTTGGCACCGAATCACATCCGACCATCCCAACAGGACCTCCTCTGATAATGGTCCTCTATGCTGTATCCGCATCTCTTGTAACTTTCTTTGGAATTCCTCTTCCATGGAGACTGGTATCTGCACCTCTCCTCTCCCTTTAGTTGGTGCTGCTGTGACTTCAGCTGCTGCAGCACTTCTTCTCTGTAGCAAGGTGGCATTCAGAGCCGCAATAACTCTGTCCCTGATGTCCGGCGGAGGATTAGGACCATAATGTGCCAGTCTTAGGTTAACAGCCCGATCAAAACTTTCTTCCTCGGGTGTCCTGTCCGTTACGGCGGGCCTTTTAGCTCTATCCATTTCGACCAGTTCTGCGATAATGTCCCTTTTCTTACGGTTGCTGGCTGATCTGCCCCGGCTCTCCAGTAAGTCCATGAGGGAAGAGAGCTTCATCCGTTCATACACCGTCTCCATTGTCATGTGTCCTTGTAGCTGTCCTGATGATGGAATCATCCCACCGCTGCCAACCAAATGTAACGGTCACCACCGCTTACGACCTCCCATCCATCCACGACAAGCTTATCTTACACACTGCGACCATACTGCATACACGATCCATATCCATTTCCATAAACAAGACGAGACTCAAGCTCTGCACTTGCTTCAAAGATCTGACAATTTATTGGTATTTTCTCAGCTTCTTATACAGTCTCAAGCATAATGCAGTTCATCACAGGACAATGCAATCTCCACCCCCCTATTCACTCACTGAGGATAATTCTTTAATTGGTAGCTAGACATGACGGCACCGTATTATCAATAGGGTTCAATTAACCTTGAATAATAACACAGACATCTAGTTGAATAAGTTATCTAGACAGCTTTATCACACAATGGCAGAGTCTTGTGAGAGTGGGTGCAATCAACACCTTCAACGGAATGTCTTTACAGTGAATAGCCAACACCTTAAGATATTTCAATAGCCTAATATACAAAAGGTATGAGTCACTGTCTGGCTGACCTGGTCATGTCATCATGAACTCCTTGTGATATCTCAGTCCTGAAATATGAAGTATTAATAATGTCCCATCTGTTAGTAAAGGAATTATAATTCACTATTAGCCACCCTACACCCAAAAGGGCACAGGGTGGATTTCGACCCAAGAGTTATTTTTGCTGCTGGCACAAGAGTATCTCTCATCCTTCCAACATCTCTGGGTGTCACGGGCCATTCTGTTACAACCTACTCAGAGAAATTGCTGACAGTGGGGTGTCTGTGGTGGGGCCCCGCTCCCGCTCAGACTTTGCAGAGTATGACATTCTTCCAGACGAGGAATTGCAGCCAGAACACAGAATGAAACTTGTGTGCGAAGATATGAGCCCCGGAAATCCGTCCTTGTCAGAATTACGGACACATAAACCGGGAGAGACGGATGAAAGAGGACGCAGAGCAGAACGAGGAAATGAGAAATGAGAAGCATGCTGCTTCCCCTCTCTCCCTACTAAGCGTAACCTAGGGGACCCCCGGGGGCCGCGACCTGGACCGAGTTGCAGCGAAGGCCATTCTCACCACTAGAGGCTCTGGTGAATACCAACTGGGTCTTGGGGAATCTTGGGCTCAAGCTTCCTTTAGGATATCTGTCTGTGCCCCAGCGAACCTCTCCTCCATATCCACTCTGTGGTTCATACGCAGCAGTCTGCTATAGGGTTTACTACCTTGTGGTGCACCCCTGTCTCCAACGGGGTGCACTTGTCATCGGACCACAGATGACCTGACAAAGAGCCCCCCCCCCCACCATCAGAAGTCAAGTGTCCCCCACCCTCTCTTACATCACAGTTCACATCCCTTACCTTGTGCAGCTGCTGGGAAGAACCTGGGGGTGGAGCTGGGAAGCAAAAAGTGCAGGGTCTGGGGGAGGACCAGAGGGGAGTTGGAGCCAGCTGAAAGGCGAGATCAGGGGAGGGCAGGGACCAGGGGGTGCTGTGGCTAGATCTGTAGGAGGCACGGGATCAGTAGGAGTTCTGGACAACTCTCTGCTGTCAACTGCTGAGATGGGGAGAGGGGGGCAGACATTAGCTTCTCTGCAGCTACACAGAGAAGGGCAGGATCTGGCAGAGGAGATCTGTCCTCCTCTCTGCTGCCGACTGGTGAGACAAGGTGGGGGCAGGAACAAGGAGGTTGTCACAGTTACAGCTTCGGATTCGGCCCGCGGGCCTTGTGTTTGACATCCTGTGCTCTAAAGGGAGACATTAACTGAAGGAATATGGAGAATGCCTGAGCTAACCTCCTTCTGGAAATGCTAACTGCCTGACTCTATCTGGATCCAATACTTTGTGAGATGCTGACCTGGCACAAGCCTTCTGACCGGGTCAGAGGGTACTCCGAGCTCCTACATGGGGTGACTCGTCATGGGGGGGGGGCTAAAGGACCTTTCACATCTCCAGACATAGGTAGGCCCTAAAGAAAGCCAAGGCTCAGAATCTAAGGAGCCGCCCGGTAGTCACCAGTGCATCCTGAAGGTGTGATGGGCATTGCTGTGAAGGTTGCGGCCCTCAGACACTACCGGATCAACATAAGCAGACAAGAATGAGATGAGGTATAGAACCAAGAGATGGAATTGTGGTGAAAGACAAGCAAGGGGGTCAGGCAGATACAACCAGGCAGAGGTCAGGGCAGGCAGCAGACAGGAATGGTGGTTGAAGGCAAGCCCAGAAGTCAATGGAATCAGAAACTAGAACCAGAGGGGAGGCAACTGGAACTAATGCCGGGAGTAGAATCACAGAGGGCCGTCTTTGATGAAGCCAAGCACACCTTTACAGCTCTGAGCCCACTGGGTGGGCAGAAGAGGCAGCTACCTTGGGTGCTACAGCAAGAAGAATACAACAAAAAAGGCAGAAGTTGCAACTTATCCTGCTGAAGCAGCTCACAGTTGATGGGGGGGGGGAGAGGGGTTGCACTTTGGCCTTTTGTCTTGGGGGCTAAAAGGTCCAAGTCCTGGCACTGCATTCTAATAGAGCATTTGAGGCATTGATCCACAGATGCGATTATGAATATCCCAGCCAGTAGTAATACCTGAAAACACTAGATGGCGCCGTAGCACATCTGTGAAATACACAAGGGCAGTTATAAACTTAAACACTAGATGGCGTGGGTGCATATCTGTGTAACACATGGGGACAGTTATAGACCTAAATCACTAGATGGCGCTGGAGAAAATCTATGAACTAGACAAGGGTCGTTCTATATTTAAACCAGTAAATGGCGTAGATCAGGGGTGTCAAACTCAATTTCATCGTGGGCCTCATCAGCATTACGATTGCCCTCAAAAGGGCAGGTTGCATCTGTAAGGTTAGATGTCCAGCATGTCCCCTCCCCTTACATGAGATGTTAAGAGCCACCCCACCATCAGAAGTTGAGTCCCCCCACACTCCCTTACATCACAGTGCACCCCCCTGTAACGGAATGACCCGTGACAACCAGAGACTTTGGAAGGATGAGAGATACTCCTCTGCCAGCGTCACTAATAACTCCTGGGTCTAAGTCCACCCTGTGCCCTTTTGGGCGTAGGGTGGCTAATAAAATCATACTTCATGTATTACATGCAATGGGACATTATTAATAGTTCATATTGCAGGATACTGGACTATTACAAGTGGTTTATGTTGACTTGACCAGGTCAACAAGACAGTGACTCATCCCTCTGTGTAATAGGCTGTTGAAATGCTAAGTGAGGTCTGCTCCTGAAAGACCTTTTCATTGTGTGATAAAACGGTTTAAATCCCTGTGTTTACACTTAAAAGATCGGGTATTCAAGATCACACGTCTCTCTTCAGATGTATTGAATTAGCATGTCAATTATGTTCAATTATGTTTAGCCAAGGAATGTATTGATGCCCAGGTGTTAAGACCCTTCTGCCGGAGACAGTACTTCTGTCTCTAGATGTGGATTGAAGGGCAACTCATTGTGTGATAGTACTTTGTTTGAATTCTATTGATAAAGGAATGTGATGTGTCTCGTCAGTATCGGTGCCGAAATGTCTACATAGTAATTGGCCATAGTGTGTGATGAGGGGGGTGGAGATTGCATTGTCCTGTGATTAACTTTAACATGCTGTACTGGATATATAAGCTAAGAAACCAATAAAGTGTTCATTCATTTTGAAACCAGAAGATAGAGCTGTCAGTCTCATTTTCTGGGGAATTGATATGGATCGTGTATGCAGGATTGTCGGAGTGTGTCGGATAAGCTTGTCGTGGGTGGATGGAAGGTCGTAAACGGTGGTGACCGTTACACCGCCTTTCCTTAAGCTGCTGCTGGGAAGTAGTCTTGAAGAAGTCTTGAGGAAGACCAGAGAAGGGCGAGGGGCACATGAAATATGCCGGATATTGGCCCGCGGGCCTTGGGCCAGATTCTCATAGAAATTCGCCGGCGTAGCGTAAGCCATTTACACTACGCCGCCGCAACGTAACAGAGCAAGTGCCGTATTCTCCATGCACTTGCTCCGTAGTTTGCGTTGGCGTTCCGAAAATGGCCCAGCGTAAGGCCGCGTAATTCAAAGGGGGCGCGGCTTGTATTTAAATTAAGCGCGCCCCCGCGTCGATCGAACTGTGCATGCGCCGGCCGGGGAAAAAGCCCAGTGCGCATTCTCCAGCTCACGTCGGAAAGCGTCGGTGAAACCGACGTCAAAACGACGTGATCGTCACTACGCAATGCCCTATTCACGAACGAGTTAGTAAAACGACGTAAGCGACGGAAAAAGCCGACGCTGACCCGACGCCATACTTAACATGGCATCCGACGGCATCCGACGTTACTTCGTAAGGTTACCCCTCATATTAGCAGGGGTAACCTTACGCGGACGAAAACGACGTACGCGACGACGGGGCGGCGTAAAAGCGATCGGGAATCTGCGTAGTAGCCTCATTTGCGTAGGCAAATGAGAAAACAACGTAAAGGCCACCTAGTGGCCGGAGTTGTCATTACAACTACGATCCACAAGTGTAATGGTATTACACTTGCCGGATGTTCAGGCGTATCTATGCCAAAGTGATTCTAGGAATCACTCGCATAGATACCCGACAAAAAAAAACGGCGATAAGACGGGGCATCTGAGATACTCCGTCGTAGTGCCTCTGAGAATCTGGCCCCTTGTGTTCGACACCTCTGGCATAGGAGTACATCTGTAAAAATACACACATGCAGTTATAAACTTAAACCACTAGATGGCGCCGGAGCACATCTATGAAATACGCAAGGGCAGTTATGAACTTAAACCAGTAGATGGCATAGACATGTAGTTATAAAGTTTAACCACTAGATTGGCGTAGGCACATATCTGTGTAACACACAAGGACAGTTATAGACCTTGAACACTAGATGGCGCCGGAGCAAATCTATGAACTACACACAGGCAGTTATATATTTAAAACAGTAAATGGCGTAGGATAAAAAAATAAATAAAATACACACATGTAGTTATAAATTTCACCAACTAGATGGCACAGGCACACTATCTATGAACTACACAAGGGCAGTTATAAACTTTAAACAGTAGATGGCGTAGGTGCATAGCTGTGAAACACACAACGACCATGAAAGACCTAAACCACTAGATGGCGCCAAAGCAAATCTATGAAATACGCACGTGCAGTTATAAACTTAAACCACTAGATGGCGCTAAAGCAAATCTATGAAATACGCACGTGCAGTTATAAACTAAAACCACTAGATGGCATAGGCGAACATTTGGTAAATAAACAAGGGCAATTATAAACGTAAGCCACTAGGTGGCGTAGGCGCAGGTCTATGTTAATACACAAGTTGCAACTTATTCCGCTGAAGCAGCTCACAGTTGATGGGGGGGGTTTGCACTTTGGCCTTTTGTCTTGGGGGCTAACAGCTCCAATTCCTGGCACTATTTTCTAAAAGAGCCTTTCAGGCAATGAATTAGGTCAGGGGTCTCCAAGCTTTCTAAACAAAGGGCCAGTTTACGGTCCTTCAGACTTTAGGAGGGCCGGACTAGCGCCATTGGGAGTAAAAAATGTCCAGGTGCCCAGTGAGAGTAAATACCATATCTTTGGTGACAGTGGGAGGACCAGTGCCCCATCGTTGGCGTTAACGGAAAGAATTGATGGTGTCAGTTGGAGGAATAGTGCCTCATTGGTGTCAGCAACTAGAATTTTTCCCCAATTTAAATTAGATGGAATAATGCCCCAAGGGCCGCATTAAGGGAATCAAAGGGCCACAGTTTGGAGACCCCTGAATTAGGTGATTGGGAATTTTCCAGCCAGTAGTAATACCTGGAACCACTAGATGGCGCCGGAGTACATCTATGAAATACACAAATGGCAGTTATAAACTTAAACCAGTAGATGGCGTAGATGCACATCTGTGTAACACACAAGGACAGTTATAGACTGAAACCACTAGAAGGCGCTGGAGCAAATCTATGAACTACACACGGGCAGTTCTATATTTAAACCAGTAAATGGCGTAGGAGCACATCTGTAAAAATACACACGTGCAGTTATAAATTTAAACCACTAGATGGCGTCGGAGTACATCTATGAACTACACACGTGCAGTTATAAATTTAAACCACTAGATGGCGTCGGAGTACATCTATGAACTACACACGTGCAGTTATAAATTTAAACCACTAGATGGCGTCGGAGTACATCTATGAACTACACACGGGCAGTTATAAATTTAAACCACTAGATGGCGTCGGAATACATCTATGAACTACACACGGGCAGTTATGAACTTTAACCACTAGATGGTGGCGGTGCACATCTGTGTAACACACAAGGACAGTTATAGACCTAAACCACTAGATGGCGCCGGAGCAAATCTATGAACTACACGCGGGCAGTTATAAACTTAAACCAGTAAATGGCGTAGGAGCACATCTATCATCTATGAAATACATCAGAGGGGGGCGGGGTCAGCCGCACGTCACTGGGAAAGCCCGGACTTTCACTGGCGTCAGAGGGGAACGGGGGTCACGTGAAGGGTGGCCCCGCCCTCACCTACACGACAGCCGTCACTGGCTCCCGCTGCATCATTCCGATGGAGACAGGTGATGCGCTGCGCTGGATGAACATCTCATTGCCGGATCCCGGACCTGGATGAAGAGGAGATCTCATCGCTGGACCCCGGCGGAGAGGAGACCACCCGTCGCTGGATACCGACATCGTTGGAGCGGAGACCGAGAGTGGATTACCAATGCTGGAATTTTTCTTTTTCTCTAAATAAAGGCCTTTCCCAACGGTGTCTGTGTACCCCATTACCAATTCGCATGGGGGGGATCCCATTTGTCAAAGGGGTCTTCCAGATCCCGATAAGCCCCCCGCCCTCAGACCCCCCCCGGGCAAGGGTTGTGGGGATGAGGCCCTTGTCCCCATCGACATGGGGACATGGTGCTTTGAGGGAGTCACAGACCCCCAAAGCATCCTCCCCATGTTGAGGGCATGTGGCCTGGTACGGTTCAGGAGGGGGGTGGGGCGATCTCTAGTTCCCCCCCCCCTCTTTTCCTGCGACCTGTAAGGTTACGTGCTCGGATAAGGGGTCTGGTGTGTTTCTTTGAGGGGAACTCCACGCCTTTTTTTATTTTATTTGGGGTGGAGTTTCCCTCAAAATCCACACCAGACCTGAAGGATCTGGAATGGAAATTTGGGGGTAACCCCACATAATTTGTAAAAAAAAATTGACGCAGGGTTCCCCTTAACCACTTAAGGACCGCCTCCTGCACATATGCGTCGGCAGAATGGCACGGCTGGGCACATCAACGTATATATACGTTGGTTTTAGTACCCAGCCGTGGGTCACGGGCGCACGCCCGCGGCACGCTCCCATGACCCGGTCCGAAGCTCCGGGAGCGGGACCGCGGGACTCGCGGACCCCATCGCCGCTGCAGTGCGGCGATCCGTCCCCGGAGCTGAAGAACGGGGAGAGCCGTGTGTAAACACACCTTCCCCGTGCTTCACTGTGGCCGCAGCATCGATCGCGTCATCCCTGTTATAGGGGGACGTGATCGATGACGTCACACCCACAGCCACACCCCCCTACAGTTGTAAACACACACAGGGAACACTCAAAGTCACAGCGCCCCCTTGTGGTTAACTCCCAAACTGCAACTGTCATTTTCACAGTAAACAATGCAATTTAAATGCATTTTTTGCTGTGAAAATGACAATTGTCCCAAAAATGTGTCAAAATTGTACAAAGTGTCCGCTATAATGTCGCAGTCACGAAAAAAATCGCTGATCGCCGCTATTAGTAGTAACAATTTTTTTTTAATAAAAATGCAATAAAACGATCCCCTATTTTGTAAACGCTATACATTTTGCGAAAACCAACCGATAAACGCTTATTGAGATTTTTTTTACCAAAAATATGTAGAAGAATACGTATCGCCCTAAACTGAGGGAAAAAAAAAGTTTTTTTATATATTTTTTGGGGATATTTATTATAGCAAAAAGTAAAAAATATTGAATTTTTTTTAAAATTTTCGCTCTATTTTTGTTTGTAGCGCAAAAAATAAAAACCGCAGAGGTGATCAAATACCACCAAAAGAAAGCTCTATTTGTGGGGAAAAAAGGACGCCAATTTTGTTTGGGAGCCACGTCGCACGACCGCGCAATTGTCAGTTAAAACGACGCAGCGCCGAATCGCAAAAAGGGGCAAGGTCCTTTACCTGCATTTTGGTCCGGGTCTTAAGTGGTTAATATCCATACCAGACCTGAATTTGGGGGGACCCCGACGCATTTTTTATTTATTTTTTATCAATGACTTTTCTCTGTATTGCCAGGAGCTTACAATTCATTATAGCCGCGAGTGATTTTAAATTACTTTTTTTTCCCCTTCAGAAATGACATTTTGTGCAGAGACTGCACGGGAAACAAGCGCTACTTCACAGGCATACTATAGACACCCCCCAGGTACGAAATTCAACCACTTAAGGACCTCCTAACGCCGATATTTGTCGGCAGAATGGCACGGCTGGGCACAGGCACGTACAGGTACGTTGCCCTTTAAGTGTCCAGCCGTGGGTTGCGACCCAGTCCGAAGCTCAGTCACTGCACCCGCGGGACACGATCGGCGCCGGTGTCCCGTGATCGAGTCACAGGAGCTGAAGAAAGGGGAGAGGTGAGTGTAAACACACCTTCACCGTTCTTCACAGTGTGGCTGTCACTGATCGTCTGTTCCCTGTCCAGCCACGCCCCCCTACAGTAAGAATCACTCTTAACCCCTTAGCGCCCCCTAGTGGTTAACCCATTCACTACCAATGTCATTTTCACAGTTAGCAAGTGCATTTTTATAGCACTTTTCACTGTGAAAATGATAATGGTCCCAAAAATGTGTCAAAAGTGTCCGCCATAATGTCGCAGTTAAGGAAAGAAAAAAAAAAAAAAAACGCTGATCGCCGCCATTAGTAGTAAAAAAAAAAATTATTAATAAAAATGCCATAAACGCTATAAATTTTGCACAAAGCCAATCAATAAACTCGTATTGCGTAGAAGAATACGTATCGGCCTAAACTGATAAAAAAAAAAAAAAAATGTTTTTTTTATATATATTTTGGGGGATATTTATTATAGCAAAAAGTAAAACACATTGGGCCAGATTCAGAGAGCCATTACGCCTGTGTAACTGGGTGTTAGACTGGAGTAATTTCAAATTACGTGCGTTTTCTAGCTAGTCGAAAACCTCAAACCGACGGCTACGGGCTTCAATTCGACTGGATTACGTGTTCGTACGCCTTCGGATCTACGCTGCAATAAAATTGCGGCCACTGGGTGGACTTCCCGTCGTTTTCCGCGTCGGGGTATGCTAATGAGCTTTTGCCGGCGATCCCCGAAATTACGATCTTCATTCGCAATCTCTTACGGCACCTTTAGTCATCTTTTATTTGCGTAACACTATACCAGCTTTTTGCTGCTCTAATATTAGACAGCCCATGTTAAGTATGGCCGTCGTTCCCGCGTCGGATTTCTACGTTTTCCGACGTCTTTTATTATTTTTTACGTAAGTCGTCCGGGAATAGGAATGTTCGTAAACGACGCTACTCAAACAACGAATGACGTAACGACGTGATTTCGCGCAATGCACGGCGGGAAATTTCTGAACGGAGCATGCGCAGTTCGATCGCCGCGGGGACGCGCCTAATTTAAATGCTTCACGCCCCCTAAACGCGTATTTAGATTACGCGGCGAAAAATAGACTACGCCGCCGTACCGTACGGGCAAAAATCTACCAGAATTCGGTGTAGAGCCTGGTAAAATACGGCAGCGTAGAGTATTTCGATTACGCAGCGCAATATTAAGTGTATCTGAATCTGGCCCATTGTTTTTTTTTTTTTTTATCGTCGCTCTATTTTTGTTTATAGCGCAAAAAATTAAAACCGCAGAGGTGATCAAATACCACCAAAAGAAATCTCTATTTGTGGGAAAAAAAGGACGCCAATTTTGTTCGGGAGCCACGTTGCAATTGTCAGTTAAAGCGACGCAGTGCCGAATCGCAAAAAGAGGCCCCGTCATTGACCGGCAATATGGTCCGGGGGCTGAAGTGGTTAAATTACTTTTTTTCCTTCAGAAATGACACTTTGTGCAGGGACAGTTCTAAACACGGGAAACATGCGCTACTCCACCGGCATACTATAGACCAGTGATGGCGAACCTCGGCACCCCAGATGTTTTGGAACTACATTTCCCATAATTCTCATGCACTCTGCAGTGTAGCTGAGCATCATGGGAAATGTAGTTCCAAAACATCTGGGGTGCCGAGGTTCGCCATCACTGCTATAGACACTCCCCAGGCACGAAATTTAAAGGAATATTTCACTTTTATTGTTTCACTTTAAGCATTATTAAAATCACTGCTCCTGAAAAAACTTTTTTTTGCATTGATACATGTCCCCTGGGGCAGGACCCGGGTCCCCAAACACTCCCCTGGGGCAGGACCCGGGTCCCCAAACACTCCCCTGGGGCAGGACCCGGGTCCCCAAACACTCCCCTGGGACAGGACCCGGGTCCCCAAACACTCCCCTGGGGCAGGACCCGGGTCCCCAAACACTCCCCTGGGGCAGGACCCGGGTCCCCAAACACTCCCTTGAGGCAGGACCCGGGTCCCCAAACACTCCCCTGGGGCAGGACCCGGGTCCCCAAACACTTCCCTGGGGCAGGAGCCAGGTCCCCAAACACTCCCCTGGGGCAGGACCCGGGTCCCCAAACACTCCCCTGGGGCAGGACCCGGGTCCCCAAACACTCCCCTGGGGCAGGACCCGGGTCCCCAAACACTCCCCTGGGGCAGGACCCGGGTCCCCAAACACTCCCCTGGGGCAGGACCCGGGTCCCCAAACACTCCCCTGGGGCAGGAACCGGGTCCCCAAACATTTCCCTGGGGCAGGACCTAGGTCCCCAAACACTCCCCTGGGGCAGGACCTGGGTCCCCAAACACTCCCCTGGGGCAGGACCTGGGTCCCCAAACACTCCCCTGGGGCAGAACCCGGGTCCCCAAACACTTCCCTGGGGCAGAACCCGGGTCCCCAAACACTCCCCTGGGGCAGGACCCGGATCCCCAAACACTCCCCTGGGGCAGGACCCGGGTCCCCAAACACTCCCCTGGGACAGGACCCAGGTCCCCAAACACTCCCTTGGGGCAGGACCCGGGTCCCCAAACACTCCCCTGGGGCAGGACCCGGGTCCCCAAACACTTCCCTGGGGCAGGACCCGGGTCCCCAAACACTCCCCTGGGGCAGGACCCGGGTCCCCAAACACTCCCCTGGGGCAGGACCCGGGTCCCCAAACACTCCCCTGGGGCAGGACCCGGGTCCCCAAACACTTTTTAGGACAATAACTTGCATATTAGCCTTTAAAATTAGCACTTTAGATTTCAAACGTTCGAGTCCCATAGACTTTAACGTGGTTCTAAATTTCCCACAAACGATCTGAAAGTCATTTGAAGGGATCCTCCAGGGTGAAAAGGACAAATTTACTTCTAAAAACGTCTCTCTGGCCTTCAGATGACGACCGTTTCTCCCGGAGACGTTGGACGGACCGTCATGCCAGGAGTCCAATGAGACGTCGAGGTGAAAGCTTCCATTTCTCAGTGACACCCCCACACAACATATTCCCAACTAACACTCTAACGAGCGTGTGATGCATTCATTCTCTGCAGATGAAGAGTCGCAGCGCCGCGGCGGCGAGCCATTCATAAAACTTCGGTGTTCTGCGATCGACATTGGCCTGTCCAGGATCCATTACTGTCCCGTCTCCCCGCAGGCGAGCGCCGGTGTTCATTAGCTGCACAGAGCGAATTGGCACCATTATCTGATGTTCAATTTTTAATAAGCAGATTGTGGGCAGCGTGCGGCAGAGAGACGTAAAACGCACGGCGGGTGATGAATCGCCGATGGAGTCGGAATGCGAATTTCATTATATTAAAACGGAATAAATCAGCCAAATTGTTTCCGATACAATAAAGAGGCACTAAGACGTCGGAGGAGCTTCCATGCCAGCAATGGGGGAACTTTAACTCCCGGCTGGACCACATTTCCCATAATTCATTGCTCCGGGGCGGTGCAGTCAGAGCTCAGATCCCGGCATTGGCGGTTCTTCCAGAAGACCCCCATCACATATCACAGCACCTTTTCTGGAGACGTTTGGCCAGAAGTGGTCTTCATGGAAGAATTATGGGCAAAAAATTAAACCTCCGATGAGGAAACAAGGCTAAGCGACTCAACTATGCAGTTAAAAACGCAGGAACGGGAGGGGGTGGGGCGGGGTGGGCTATAGAAATGGCAGAAGGTGCTCTGGACTGAGGAGTCTAATGTGAGATATTTGGTTGTAGCAGGAGGCAGTTGGTTGGACGAAGGGCTCAAAATTGGTACAATAATGAGTGTCTGGAGCCAACTGTGAAGCACGGTGGAGGTTATTCGCAAGTTTGACCGCAGCAGTACAGTCAATGTCATTAAGAACTATCTTCAGGAACAAGGGGTCCTAGAAGAGATGGTTTGGCCCCCACCAAGCCCTGATCTCACCATTATGGAGTCTGTCTGGGATTACAGTTTCCTCCCATGTACACAAGTATCACAGGCTCCTCCTATGTACACAAGTATCACAGGCTCCTCCCATGTACATAAGTATCACAGGCTCCTCCCATGTACATAAGTATTACAGGCTCCTTTCATGTACATAAATATCACAGGCTCCTCCCACGTACATAAATATCACAGGCTCCTCCCACGTACATAAGTATCACAGGCTCCTCCCACTTACATAAGTATCACAGGCTTCTTTCATGTACATAAATAGCACAGGCTCCTCCCATGTACACAAGTATCACAGGCTCCTCCCATGTACACAAGTATCACAGGCTCCTCCCACGTACATAAGTATCACAGGCTTCTTTCATGTACATAAATAGCACAGGCTCCTCCCATGTACACAAGTATCACAGGCTCCTCCCATGTACACAAGTATCACAGGCTCCTCCCATGTACACAAGTATCACAGGCTCCTCCCATGTACACAAGTATCACAGGCTCCTCCCATGTACACAAGTATCACAGGCTCCTCCCATGTACACAAGTATCACAGGCTCCTCCCATGTACACAAGTATCACAGGCTCCTCCTATGTACACAAGTATCAGGGGCTCCTCCCACATACAGAAGTTTCAGGGGCTCCTCCCACGTACAGAAGTATCAGGGGCTCCTCCCACGTACAGAAGTATCACAGGCTCCTCCCACGTACATGAGTATCACAGGCTCCTCGCACGTACATAAGAATCAAAGACTCCTCCCATGTACAAAAGTATCACAGGCTCCTCCCATGTACACAAGTATCACAGGCTTCTTCTATGTGCATAAGTATCACAGGCTCCTCCCATGTACATAAGTGTCACAGGGTCCTCCCATGCACATAAGTATCACAGACTCCTCCCATGTACAAAAGTATCACAGGCTCCTCCCATGTACATAAGTATCAAAGACTCCTCCCATCTACATAAGTATCACAGGCTCCTCCCATCTACATAAGTACCACAGGCTCCTCCCATGTACACAAGTATCACAGGCTTCTTCTATGTGCATAAGTATCACAGGCTCCTCCCATGTACACAAGTATCACAGGCTTCTTCTATGTGCATAAGTATCACAGGCTCCTCCCATGTACATAAGTATCACAGGCTCCTCCCATGTACATAAGTATCACAGACTCCTCCCATGTACATAAGTATCAAAGACTCCTCCCATATACATAAGTATCACAGACTCCTCCCATGTACATAAGTATCAAAGACTCCTCCCATGTACATAAGTATCACAGACTCCTCCCATCTACATAAGTATCACAGGCTCCTCCCATCTACATAAGTATCACAGGCTCCTCCCATGTACACAAGTATCACAGGCTCCTCCCATGTACACAAATATCACAGGCTCCTCCCATGTACACAAATATCACAGGCTCCTCCCATGTACACAAGTATCACAGGCTTTTTCTTTGTGCATAAGTGTCACAGGCTCCTCCCATGTACATAAGTATCACAGACTCCTCCCACGTACATAAGTATCAAAGACTCCTCCCATGTACATAAGTATCACAGGCTCCTCCCATCTACATAAGTATCACAGGCTCCTCCCATCTACATAAGTATCACAGGCTCCTCCCATGTACACAAGTATCACAGGCTCCTCCCATGTACACAAATATCACAGGCTCCTCCCATGTACACAAATATCACAGGCTCCTCCCATGTACACAAGTATCACAGGCTTTTTCTTTGTGCATAAGTGTCACAGGCTCCTCCCATGTACATAAGTATCACAGACTCCTCCCACGTACATAAGTATCAAAGACTCCTCCCATGTACATAAGTATCACAGGCTCCTCCCATGTACAGAAGTATCACGGGCTCCTCCCATGTACAGAAATATCACAGGCTCCTCCCATGTACATAGTTGCATGGCTCCGCCCACCCACAGTCACTGGCTGGAGCGCAAAGTTGTAATAATAGGTGGAATTTTCTGATGACGGATTGGTCCTGTGTGTTGGGAGGGATTTCTATGCAGACTTGTAGATTTAGTGACAGGTCCACTTTAGGGCGTCATAAACAAAGTAATAAAGTGTCCGGCGCGGAGTGCGGGAAAAGGTTTTATGTCGCCGGTAATAAAAGATTCATGTGACGGCTTTACAGGTAATGAGGCTGAATGGCCATTGGAAGGCGCTCCGTGCGTCGCTGTATCCGCTCGTTATTGCCGGAAGGGCGACATGTTTACATTACAATATGGATAACTTTATTACTTCCTATAACGGATTACAGACAATTCCCCCCCCCCCGCCTGATCCGCCATAAAACAAATGGTCATTTAATTGTATTGATTGCGGCAAGAGAAACGAACGAAACTTCCACCGCGTTCAATAGAGCGATCCGTCATTCCTGAGGACAGGAGAACCAGAGAGGGACTGGGAAGAGCGCCACCGGGGGGCGCAACCTAAGAATTCATTCTAATACCACCTCCCCCTGCCCCCACTGATTAACCCCATCCCCTCCCACCAGCCCCCAATCTACTATTTCTTCCCAACACCCCCACTGACCCCCCAAACTCCTCCCAACACCCCACCTCCCATTTCTTCCCAACACCCCCACTGACCCCCCAAAACTCTTCCCAACACCCCCACCTCCTATTTCTTCCCAACACCCCCACTGACTCTCCCAAACTTCTCCCAACACCCCCACCTCCCATTTCTTCCCAACATCCCCACTGACTCCCCCAATCTCCTCCCAACACCCCCACCTCCCATTTCTTCCCAACGACTCCCCCCCATCCCCTTCCAACACCCCCACCTCCCATTTCTTCCCAACACCGCCACTGACTCCACCAATCTCCTCCCAACACCCCCACCTCCCATTTCTTCCCAACGACTCCCCCCCCATCCCCTTCCAACACCCCCACCTCCCATTTTGTTCCAAAACCCCCACTGACTCTTCTCCCTACACACTCACCGACCCCCACCTCCCATTTCTTCCCAACACCCCCACTGACTCCCCCAATCTCCTCCCAACACCCCCACCTCCCATTTCTTCCCAACACCCCCACTGACTCCCCCAATCTCCTCCCAACACCCCACCTCCCATTTCTTCTCAACGACTCCCCCCATCCCCTTCCAACACCCCCACCTCCCATTTTGTTCCAAAACCCCCACTGATTCCCCTCCCTACACGCTCACCGACCCCCACCTTCAATTTCTTCCCAACACCCCCACTGACCCCCCAAAACTCCACCCAATACCCACACCTCCTATTTCTTCCCAACACCCCCACTGACTCCCCCAAACTCTTCCCAACACCCCCACCTCCATTTCTTCCTAACACCCCCACTGACTCCCCCAAACTTCTCCCAACATCCCCACTTCCTATTTCTCCCCCACGTCCCATTTCTTCTCAACACCCCCACTGACTCCCCCAATCTCCTCCCAACAGCCCCGCCAACCCCCACCTCCCCTTTCCTCCCAACGACTCCCCCCATCCCCCCCAACACGACTCCCCCCACCCCCCCCCCAAACACCCCCACCTCCCATTTTGTTCCAACACCCCCACTAACTCTCCTCCCTACACGCTCACTGACCTCCACCTCCCATTTCCTCCCAACACTCCCATGACTGCCTTCATCCCCTCCCAACACCCCCACCTCCTATTTCCTTCCAAATGCCCCATTGACCTCCTCCATCCCCTCCCAACACCCCCACTGACTCCCCCAATCCCTTCCCAACACCCCCACCGCCTATTTCTTCCTGACAACCCCACTGGCTTCCCCCATCCCCTTTCAACACCCCCATTGACCCCCCACCTCCCATCACTCCCATTGACTGCACCTATCCCCTACCATACCAACACCCCCTCGACTCTTTCCCTCCCCACCTCGCAATTCCTTCCAACATCCCCATGACCCACACTGACTTCCTTCATCCTATCCAACACCCCCCTGGACCAGCCTCCCATTTACTCCCAACACCCCCACTGACTGTCCCCCCCTGTTTCCTACAAACAC
This sequence comes from Rana kukunoris, assembly GCA_029574335.1. Taxonomy (NCBI): domain Eukaryota; kingdom Metazoa; phylum Chordata; class Amphibia; order Anura; family Ranidae; genus Rana; species Rana kukunoris. Next base: position 245,888,758 of record CM056054.1, read on the forward strand.
CCCCAATGACTCCTCCCATGCCCTCCCAACACCCCCATTTCCTCCGAACAACCCCACCAACCCCCATTTCCCCACCAACCCCCATTTCCTCCCAACAACTCCACTGACCCCCCAATTAGATTGTAAGTTCCATTGGGGGACAGGATGCAGTAGGAAGGTTTTATGAACGCTCTCCCTTTGCATTATGTGTGGATTTTCTCTAAATACGGGAAAGTCACCCCCACAGCTCCAACCAACTTTGCAATCCAAATTTCTGTAGGTGAGGCAGGACCCGTTCCCCGCTCGCTGCAGGTAGAGGCAGCCAGAAACAAAACATGAAAGAGCATCGACGACACTGAACTTCTGGTAAATTCTGTTCGCTGCATAAATGTTTTCTGAAGTTTATTTTTCCTGAACTTTGCATTATTTATGAGGCTTTTTTTTTTTTTTTTTTTTTACGTTGAAGTTTTGCAACGCCAACATTTTCAGTGTTTATTACTAGTAAAGCTCAAAAACAGGGAACGGCTTCCCACTTGTAAAAATGACCTTCCCTGACCTTGCTAATAGCGATACAGATGGACCTTCTGACGTAACAGTTCATTAAAAGCAAGTAGTGATGTCATTAGTTATCGCAAGGGAGCTGTGATGTCATACCCATCTATCAATAATGAGAGGAAAAAAGAGCAATAAAAAAAATATGCCTTAGGGGTGAACTGTTTATTACACTATATGGTCAGAAAAATGTGAACCCCCATCCCAGTGATGGAACTCAGGTGTCTCCAGTGAAGGTACTGGGAATTCTACATCATACAAAGATGATGTAGACAATTGTGCTCTTCAAAACTTGTGGTAACAGTTTGATGAACCCTTTTTTGTTCCAGCAGGTCTGTGTCCCTGTGTACAAAGCCAGCTTCATAGAAAGGTGGTTTGACCAGCTTGGTGTGGAGGAAGTCAAGTGGTTGATACAGAGCCCTGACCTCAATCCTACTGAACACCTTTGGAATGAACTAGAACCTGAGCCAGGTCTTCTCAACCAACATCTCCATAAAGACCTGGTATGGCAAGTTGGGTGTGGAGAAACTTGAGTGGGCTTCAGAGCCCTGACCTCAACCCTACTGAACACCTTTGGAATGAACTAGAACCCAAACCAGGTCTCCTCAACTAACATCTCCATAAAGACCTGGTATGGCAAGTTTGGTGTGGTGGAACATGAGTGGGCTTTAGAGCCCTGATATCAACCCTACTGGACGCCTTTGGAATGAAATAGAACCTGAACCAGGTCTTCTCAACCAACATCTCCATAAAGACCTGGTATGACAAGTTTGGTGTGGTGGAACATGAGTGGGCTTTAGAGCCCTGATATCAACCATACTGGACGCCTTTGGAATGAACTAGAACCGGAGCCAGGTCTTCTCAGCCAACATCTCCATAAAGACCTGGTATGACAAGTTTGGTGTGGTGGAACTTGAGTGGGCTTCAGAGCCCTGATCTCAACCCTACTGAACATTTTTGGAATAAACTTGAACCTGAGCCAGGTCTACTCAACCAACATCTCCATAAAGACACAGTATGACAAGTTTGGTGTGGTGGAACATGAGTGGACTTCAGAGCCCTGACATCAACCCTACTGAACACCTTTGGGATGAAATGGAACGAGCCAGGTCTTTTCAACCAACATCTCCATAAAGACATTGTTCGAATAGTTTGTTGTGGATGAACTTGAGTGGCCTTCAGAGTCTCAAACGTAACCCTACTGAACACCTGTGGGATGAACTGGAACCACAGGTGTCCAGAAGGGTTAAGCTTGTTAGCCAGGTCTAATCATTCAACATCATCAACTGACCTCACACATGGGCACAAATTCCCACCCTCCTAAATCTTGTGGATCATCTTCCCAGAAGAGGAGAGGATTGGTAAGGCCTCAAAAGAGGCAACTCCATATTAATGGCCTTTGGAATTGGAAATCCAAAAAGCTCTTGTAGGTGTCACAGGTGTCTTCAAGTGTCCTGCCCACAGAGCTCTGACCTCATCACCCTACTGAAAATCTTTGGGATAAATTGTTACACTGGTTGTGAGCCAGGTTGTCACAATGCCGAGATGATGAGGGGATTTTCAGCTCCTGTCCATCACCTCTGGAAGTGGCAAAAGGGAACATGTGAGGACATGGAGCTGCATAAGTTCCGGTGTTAAAGAAAGTCTGAAACCCGTTGACTGTCGGGTGCACCTGAGAACTGCAGACCACTGGACAGGAAGCAGTCGCAGGAACACCAAGGCAACAAAAATGAAATGGGGACATGTTCCCACAGACGAGTGGAGGATGTTATAGACACAAATAGAGGAACTCCATATTAATGGCCATAGGGGAAGGAGGGCAACACCATATTAATGGCCATAGGGGGGGGGGGGGGTGCAACCACATATTAATGGTCATAGGAGGAGGAAGGCAACACCATATTAATGGCCATAAGGGGAGGGGGGAAACTCCATCTTAATGGCCATAGGGGGAGGAGGGCTGCTCCATATGAATAACCATATTAATGGCCATGGGGTGAGGGGGCAGTTCCTTATTAATGGCCATATGGGGAGGGTGGGGGAACTCCATAATAATGGCCATGGGGGGAGGGGGCAAATCCATATTAATAGTCACGGGGGGAAGGGGGCAACTCCATATTAATAACCATAGGGGGAAGTGGCAACTCCATTATAATGGCTAAAGGGGGAGGGGGACCACAACATATTAATACCTATGGGGGGAAGGGGGCAACTCTGTATTAATGGCCATAGGGGGGGGGGGGGCAACTCCATATTAATAGCCATGGGGGGCAAGGGGACAACTCCATAATAGCTATGGGGGAAGGGGGCAACTACATATTAATGTCCAAAGGGGAAGGAGAGCAACTCCATATTAAATGGTCATGGGGGAAGGGGGCAGCTCCGTATTAATGGCCATATGAGGGGGGGTAACTCCATAATAATGGCCATGGGGAGGGGTGGGGAAACTCCATATTAATAGTTGTGGGGGGAGGGGGGCAACTCCATATTAATAACCATAGGGGGAGGAGGGCAACTCCATATTAATGATCATTAGGGAAGGTTGGGCAACTCCATAAAAATGGCCAAAGGGGGAAAGGGGCAACTCCATATTAATGACCATAGGGGGCACGCCATATTAATAACCATGGGGGGAATGGGGCAACTCCATATTAATGGCCATAAGGCGAAGGGGCAACTCCATATTAATGGTTCATATACTGTAGATGTGATGGCCAGGGTTCCAAACTTTGGTGCATATAGTGCACCTATAACTATATAGAGCAACTGTATCATTTTTTTAGTAAAGCTCCACCTCTTATCATAAAAAATAACCATGCTTGAGCTGTAACATTGTAACTTTGTAGCGAATCACAAGCAGGGGCTGATCTGCGTCAGACACAGACACCAGGTTTTACACCATTGTGTCGTCTCTGAGCCCACATCTTAGTCCAGGAAATGTATGGTGACCTGGATGATGCCTGAATAAAGAGAGTGCCGTCCTTCAGGAAAGAAAAAGTCAGTTGAAGACATTGTTAGGGGGGGGGGGGGGTACTGTGATCTCTGTGAGAGGTAATAATAATGACACGTTATCATGCTCCACCTGAAATGATATAATATGCCTGATGACAGGTCCCCTTTAATCCTGCAAATTGATCGGACTGCATATCAGAAGAAAAGAAAATGATATTCCAAATCGCCGGCGGTAATGGAACATTATGGTGGCGGTTTTATAGGTAATAGAGGTGACTTACTGCTGGAACACATTCTATATATCGATCGGCGTTCTGCTTATTACTGACGCGGGAGAGAATTTACACTGCGACATTCTTACATTCAAATATGAATCAGTTTATTACTCTGTATACACCTCATGCTCCAGCCACCTCCTCCAAAGTATCAGCAGAGGTATTGATCGCTGTGATATCTAGCTGGGGGGGGGGGGGATTCTGCCTTCCATGGATCACCCCCAGTGATAGAGCAGGGGTCCTCTCTGCAGCCGTTTCCCCCTGAGTCAGATGTCCAACACATGGAGGACACCAAACAGGAACTACTCACCAGCTCGATCCAGGAGTTGACGCTGACAGTGACATCATCAATCGATTCCACGTAATGCCACCAATGATGAGGGACAAATAACACCTGAAGGAGACATAGAGTTAGAGGTTTAGGTTGAAGGGTGCGATTTGAGATTGACCATAGAGATTTAGACGTTGGGTTGATGGGTGTGGCTTGGGGTTGACCATAGACATAGTTCGGGGTTAGGTTGATGGCTGTGGTGTAGGATTGACCTTAGAGGGTTAGGGGTTAGGTAATGGGTGTAGTTTGAGCTTGACCATAGATAGAGAGTTAGAAGTTAGGCTTGGGATTGACCATAGACAGAGTTAAGGGTTAGGTTGATGGGTGTGGTTTGGAATTGACCACGGAAATAGAGTGAGAGAATGGAATGATGGGTGTGGCATGGGATTGACCATAGAGAGAGTTTGGGGTAATGATGATGGGTGTGGTTTGAGATTGACCATAGAGTTTTAGATGTTAGGTTGACAATTGTGGTCTGGGCTTAGCTTGAGGGATATAGTTGGGTTTAGGTTGATGGAGTCAGGGGTTAGCCTGAAGCGCAAACGCATTTGCGGTTTGAAATAGAGAGCTACCATTAGGGGCTAGGTTGACATTTGCGGTTTGGGATAGAGAGATACCCTAAGTGGTTAGGTTGACCATTGTGGTTTGGGGTTAGCTTGAGGGATATAGTTGGATTTAGGACGATGGTGTTAGGGGTTAGTCTGAAGGATGGGATTAAGGGCTAGGTTGACATTTGCGGTTTGGGATAGAGAGATACCCTTATGGGTTAGGTTGACCATTGTAGTTTGGGCTTAGCTTGAGAGATCTAGTTGGATTTAGGTTGATGGTGTTGGGGGTTAGCCTGAAGGATAGGATTAAGGGCTAGGTTGACATTTGCGGTTTGGGATAGAGAGATACCCTAAGTGGTTAGGTTGACATTTGCGGTTTGGGATAGAGAGATATCCTTATGGGTTAGGTTGACCATTAAGTTTGGGCTTAGCTTGAGAGATATAGTTGGATTTAGGTTGATGGTGTTGGGGGTTAGCCTGAAGGATGGGATTAAGGGTTAGGTTGACATTTGCGGTTTGGGATAGAGAGATACCCTAAGTGGTTAGGTTGACCATTGTGGTTTGGGATAGAGAGATACCCTTATGGGTTAGGTTGACCATTAAGTTTGGGCTTAGATTGAGGCATATAGTTGGATTTAGGTTGATGGTGTTAGGGGTTAGTCTGAAGGATGGGATTAAGGGCTAGGTTGACATTTGCAGTTTGGGATAGAGAGCTACCATTAGGGGCTAGGTTGACATTTGCGGTTTGGGATAGAGAGATACCCTTATGGGTTAGGTTGACCATTAAGTTTGGGCTTAGCTTAAGAGATATAGTTTGAATAGGTTGATGGTGTTGGGGGTTAGTCTGAAGGATGGGATTAAGGGCTAGGTTGACATTTGCGGTTTGGGATAGAGAGATACCCTTAAGGGTTAGGTTGACCATTGTAGTTTGGGCTTAGCTTGAGAGATCTAGTTGGATTTAGGTTGATGGTGTTGGGGGTTAGCCTGAAGGATAGGATTAAGGGCTAGGTTGACATTTGCGGTTTGGGATAGAGAGATACCCTAAGTGGTTAGGTTGACATTTGCAGTTTGGGATAGAGAGCTACCATTAGGGGCTAAGTTGACATTTGCGGTTTGGGATAGAGAGATACCCTTAGGGGTTAGGTTGACCATTGTGGTTTGGGCTTAGTTTGAGCGATACAGTTGGGTTTAGGTTGATGGTTGGTTGGGGTTAAAGATTATCTTGAGGGATAGATGTAATGGTGTAATCGGGGATAGTCAGGCATTAGAGTGATAGTTGGAGTATAAAAATAAAGATAAGGATTAGCCTGAGGTATACAGTCATGGGTTGGTTTGATGGTTGAGGTTATGGATTCATTTAGGAAATAGAGTTTAATAGATGGGCTGATGGCACATTTCAGACTTCATGCTGAGATTGAGGATTGTGGTTAAAAAAATAGGGTAAGTGATTAGGTTAAGGCAGTGGTCTCCAAACTATGGGCCGGGGGATGGATGCAGCCTTTTGCTTGCCTTTATCTGGCCCTTGGAGCACTAGGCCCCCCCCCCCCCCCACTGATACAGCAAACCATTTCTCCCACTGACACCAATGAGGGGGCATATATTCTACCACCGACACCAAAAATTTGGCACTATTCTTCCCCCTAGTATCAAAGAGAAGTCATGACACAGGGACAGTTTCTATTCCCAACTGGCCACAGTCTGCCCCCCCCTAAAGTCTGAAGGATAGTAAACTGGCCCTTCGTTTAGAAAGTTTGGAGACCCCTGGGTTAAGGGATAAAGTTGGGTAAATGTTTCATTACATTCTTGGGGTATAATTATTGCTGTATGGCAGGGCCTTCTTAATGCAAGGGCACACCTGGGCACTGCCCAGGGGCCCCAAGTACATGGGGGCCCCACAATTATCTTGCATTACATCATACTTGCCAACTGTCTCGGATTTGCTGGGACAGTCATGCTTTTTTTACTAAACTGTCCCAATATTGTGTGCCCTCCTGAACCCAGTATTGTGCCCTCCTGACCCCCTCCCCCTGTTCTGTGCCCTTCTGCACCCCCCCCCCCCCTGTACTGTGCCCTTTGTGTTGACTAGTCTTTGATTTATGGAATATTTTCCTTCTGTAAAATCGATTTTATTGAAAGTACCAATGAATATATGTTTTATTCTATCAACTATTTATACTTTATTTCTAGAAAGTAGATTGGGGCAAGCTGGTAGGGGCTCTAGTGCATTACTTTGCTCAGCGGCCCATGATGCTATTAGGACGGCCCTGCTGAATGGAAACATCACAGTTTCTTTTAGCACCAGTGCTAAATTACATACAGAATGAAAATCCAATCATTCCCAATTTATTGCAAATAAAAGCATCTGTGCCAAAATCAAATCCTTCGGCTAAATTCTCGGAGGGAAAAGTACCATGTACCAAACATACAAGGTTCTTCTACTTGAAGACTTGACGTCATATTCAGCAAAGATCTATAAAACACAGCCAGCTCTGTCTCACAGGGGGGGGGGGGGATATAGACTGGACTGGAATATACCGATCTTCAGAATGCCGATCCAGAGAGAACGGGCTATTCCACCGCCTTTTACCACCCCGCTAATCCTGTTAGAGAATTGAGCCGTTACAATACAACCTGATTTCTCCAAGCTGCTAATGAGGCGGAAAAGTTCAATTTCCCTAAAAAAAAAAAAAGAGAGACCTCCAGAAATTACAGAGCGGAAAAAAATAAAATACAAAGTTCTGAGCTCTGAAGAGGCTGCGGGACCAGCGGGGAAAATTGCATCTCGTAATGCTTTAGGAAAACCTAATGTAGAGGTTTCTTTCCATAACCGAGCTTCCTATGGAGAACACACAGATAGACAAACATTCTGACATCTGAAAGAACTTGAGATATCCAACAAATATATATATATATATACATGCACAGGGCTTTTTTTTCTCAGAGAATAGGTGCAGGAACTCCTCCCTTCTGAGTCAGCCCTTGACTCCACCCCCTACCCACCTCTGAGCACCGTTCCTTGGTTGCACCCCCTACCCACCTCCGAGCACTGTTCCTTGGTTCCACCCCCTACCCACCTCTGAGCACCGTTCCTTGGTTCCACCCCCTACCCACCTCTGAGCACCGTTCCTTGGTTCCACCCCCTACCCACCTCCGAGCACCGTTCCTTGGTTGCACCCACTACCCACCTCCGAGCACTGTTCCTTGGTTCCACCCCCTACCCACCTCCGAGCACCGTTCCTTGGTTCCACCCCCTACCCACCTCTGAGCACCATTCCTTGGTTGCACCCCCTACCCACCTCCGAGCACTGTTCCTTGGTTCCACCCCCTACCCACCTCTGAGCACCGTTCCTTGGTTCCACCCCCTACCCACCTCCGAGCACTGTTCCTTGGTTCCACCCCCTACCCACCTCTGAGCACCGTTCCTTGGTTCCACCCCTACCCACCTCTGAGCACCGTTCCTTGGTTCCACCCCCTACCCACCTCCGAGCACCGTTCCTTGGTTGCACCCCCTACCCACCTCCGAGCACTGTTCCTTGGTTCCACCCCCTACCCACCTCTGAGCACCGTTCCATGGTTCCACCCCCTACCCACCTCCGAGCACTGTTCCTTGGTTCCACCCCCTACCCACCTCTGAGCACCGTTCCTTGGTTCCACCCCCTACCCACCTCCGAGCACCGTTCCTTGATTCCACCCCCTTACCCACCTCCCAGTACCGCCCCTTTTAGAGAATACAGAACCAAGTATAATTTTCTGTGGAATTTGTTCACAACAAAAAAGAGGTAAAATAGATCTAGCAACAATAGATACACCCCAGCAACAATGGACCCCCAACAGCCAGCATCAGTAGACCAACAATTGACTCCCTGCAACATAAGACCCACCCCGAGGAAAAATAGATTCCCCCCACCAGCAACAATAGACCTCCCCAGCAGCAGTAGACACCCCCCCCTGCAAAAATAGATCCCCATTAGCAAAAATTGATTCCCCAGCAGCCAGCATCAATAGACCATCCCCAGCAACCATCAACAAAGACCCCTCCCTCCCAGCAACGATTGACCCCCCCCCCCAGCAACTTAAAACCGACCCCCAGCAACAATAGATTCCCCATGAGAAACAGCAGATCTCCCCAGCAGTAATAGACCCCCTTCCTCCACAAAAATAGATCCCAGCATCAATAGACCCTCCAGCACACACACACACACTAATATATATATATATATATATATTTTTTTTTTTTCTGCTCCTTGCTACCTCAACCAAAATCCTGTAGAAGGTGCCATCAGATGGATGACAATCACCCAAGTAGGCTGAGGTTTCTTACTTTAAAATAGTGTCTTCAGGGCAACTCCCACACCCTACTCCAGACTAAAGGTGCCTGAGGGAGGGAGTCTTGTCTTTAGCGGTTGGAGGGCAGTCCAACTTCCCCACCAACCATTTCAGATGAAAGCAGCGTGACCGGAAGGTGCAAGAGGAGTAATGTGCCCAGGTTTAAGAAATAGTTTGGTAGTCGGGGTTAGGGATTAGGCGTTAGATTGATTGTTGGCGTTTAGCGATTAGGCCAAGCATTGGAGTAGAGTTGGGTTAGTATCTGGGGTGAAACATTAGGCTGGAGAATAGTGTTAGGGGTCAAAATGATGGTTACAGTTATGGATTAGGCTGTGCATTAGAGTAAGGGGCTGGGTTAATGGTTGGGGTTGGGCTGAAGGTTAGAGTTGGAGGTTAGGTTGATGGGTGGTGTTAAGGATTAGGCTGTTGGATAGAGTCAGGGTTTGGGTTGATGGTTGGGGTTAAGCAGAGGGATTGATTTAGAGGTTAGGTTGCTGGTTGGGGTTAGAGATTAGTCCAACAAAAATATTTAGGGGATACATTGATGTTTGGGGTTAGGTTGAGGTTTGGCGCATTGGGCAGTAAATGCTTTTAATCAGCTGTGGTAGAGGTGCAGAATATGTCCAGCCAGCCATAGCCTCCGATTGGTGACATTATCTTGTTGACATCTTTCTCCATACTTCCATCTCATTGAGATTTAAAACTTCTGGAGGTAGGTAACGTCTTCAACTTCCCACGTGATCTGGTCTTCAAGTATTATTACAAGTTTGTCTGTTGGTTTACCTCTGCAGAGATAGAGGTTAGGCTGTTGGTTGAGATTAGACTGTGGTGTAGAGTTAAGAGTTAGGTTAATGTTTGGGGTTAGAATGAGGTATAGAGTCTGAGGATTGATCGATGGTTGGGATTTGGTTTAGAGATAGAGTTAGGGGTTAGGTTAATGTTTGGGGTTAGGCTGAGGTACAGAGTTTGAGGTTTGGTTAATGGTTGGGTTTCGGTTTAGAGATAGAGTTAGGGGTTAGGTTAATATTTGGGGTTAGAATGAGGTATAGCATTTGAGCTTTGGTTGATGGTTGGGTTTCGGTTTACAGATAGCATTGGGAGTTAGGTTAATGTTTGGGGTTAGAATGAGGTATAGAGTCTGAGGATTGATCGATGGTTGGGATTTGGTTTAGAGATAGAGTTAGGGGTTAGGTTAATGTTTGGGGTTAGAATGAGGTATAGCATTTGAGCTTTGGTTAATGGTTGGGTTTCGGTTTAGAAATAGAGTTAGGAGTTAGGTTAATGTTTGGGGTTAGGATGAGGTATAGAGGTTGAGGTTTGATTGATGGTTGGGTTTCGGTTTAGAGATAGCGTTGGGGGTTAGGTTAATGTTTGGGGTTAGGATGAGGTATAGCATTTGAGGTTTGGTTGATGGTTGGGTTTCGGTTTAGAGATAGCGTTGGGGGTTAGGTTAATGTTTGGGGTTAGGATGAGGTATAGAGTCTGAGGATTGATCGATGGTTGGGTTTTGGTTTAGAGATATAGTTAGGGTAATGTTTGGGGTTAGGATGAGGTATAGAGGTTGAGGTTTGGTTGATGGTTGGTTTTCGGATTAGAGATAGAGTTAGGGGTTAGGGTAATGTTTGAGGTTAGGCTGAGGTATAGAGTCTGAGGCTTGATCAATGGTTGGGTTTTGGTTTTAATGTTTGAGGTTAGGCTGAGGTATAGAAATATATAACTTTGGTCATGAAAGGATTAATTGCTTTATGTCAACAATTTGGGTTCAGAAGCCCTTCATAGACCGAAGACTGGACGCCTCGATCGTTTCAGTACCATGACTATCACAACCAGTGCATCGTAAACACCGGGTCCTTTAGGTTGATGGACCCTTTAGATGTCTGAGGCACCAGATGGGCCATTAGTTTGCCCGGCATGGATGAGGCTGAGCCGGTCGGAGGAAGTCGCCAGGAATTAGCGTAGATTTATATGTTACATTTCATTGTGTTTAACAGCAAATGGACGCCGTAAATGTCTCAGCAGTGCTCCCAATTTTCTCAGGAGGCCCCGAGAGAGATTGGATTATGTGACTGGTTGTAAAGGACAGCGCTGCACGCCAGCGCCATCTCATCGCCAATTCCACCGCTTCCCAGGTGGTGGGAACAGAAAGCACTTTACTTTTATTACCATCAAATGAAAGCGAAGCGCCCGCCTGACACACTTACTAGGCCAATTCTCTCCGCTTACAGAAATGCGGCGCAACGCCGTCTGAGGGATGACCGAACATATCCTATTGGGAGGACGCCATCTCTGCCATCTATGTATGGGGGAGGGGGTAATTACCGCTTCCCATTTACTGATCCAAGCAATGCATTGAGCATCGGAGGAAGCCTAAACACTTGCAAACCTGCACCCTGACAGCCTGCTGTGGAACTACTATACCCAGCAATCCAGCCAGAGGAATCCTAAACCTTTATTCGTTTTTTGGGGGGGGGGGGGGGGGGCTCGGACAAAACTAGAATGCTACCGGGGAAGCTAAAAACACCCTTTAACCACTTAAGACCCGGACCATTGTGCAGGTAAAGGACCGGTAGCCTTGATGGCCAGTACATAACCTGGGTGTAAAGTTTTAGGCTCGATTTATGGCCGGCAAAGTTTGGAGATAGAGTTAGGGGTTGGGTTGATGTTTGGAGATATGCTGAGGTATAGAGTTTGAGGCTTCGTTTGATGGTTGTGAATTGGTTTAGGGCACCCCCCAGATGTTTTGTAACTACATATCCCATGATGTTCTACTGCACTGCAGAGTGGATGAGCATCATGGGAAATGTAGTTCCAAAACATCTGGGGTGCCAAGGGTCCCATCACTGGTTTAGAGTTTGACATTTAAATGATGGCTAGGATTAGGCTTAGCCTAGGTTTGAGTGAGTCATTTTTATAGCGCTACAAATGCAAACTAAATCAGCTCAAGGCGCTTTTTGCATCCAGTGTCATCCTCTGTCTTCAGAAGAGGTGGTTCTTATTTTATTTTTTTCTGAAGGCCACTATTGTGACCTGAAAGTCGCACACTTTTGCCGCGATTTTGATGTGACTGGAAGCAATGCCTGTGTATTCTTGAGGTCTATGGATCTCAAAAGTTGCATCGATGTGGGAACAGACTACTTTGAAGTCGCTGCGACTTGAAGTCGCACAGATATGAACAGTAGTCATTGGAAATCATGGTGGGGTTACGACTTTGCAGTATCAAGTCGCATGGCAAGTCTCACTAGTGAAAACGTAGCCCAAGTGATAGGGTTGTGGGGGCAACCGCTCAGCACAGGACCTGGAAGTTGGACCCTTAAACGGCCAGGTAATCATGCAGAAATTGCACTTTTAACCCCTTATATGGTCCTATGAAGAGATCTGACCATAAAAAATAAAAAAAATTAATGTAAAAAGCACTATGTCTGCTCCAGTGGCGGCTGGTGCTCAAAATCTTTGGGGGGGGGGGGCGCAAAGGAAAAAGAAAATTGCAGTCTCACTGTGCCCAAACGCAGCCACTGTTCCATGCCATCAAATGCAGCCACCGTGCCATCGTTTCGCACCACTGTGCCATGCCATTAAACACAGTCACTGGGCTATGCCATCAAATGCAGCCACTGTGCCATCAATTGTCACCACTGTGCCATGCCATTAAACGCTGCCACTGTGCCTTGCCATCAAATGCAGTCACTGTGCCATCAATTCGCACCACTGTGCCATGCCATTAAACGCAGTTACTGTGCCATCAATTCGCACCACTGTGCCATGCCATTAAACGCAGTTACTGTGCCATCAATTCACACCATTGTGCCATGCCATTAAACGCTGCCACTGTGCCATGCCATTAAATGCAGTCACCGTGTCATCAATTGTCACCACTGTGCCATGCCATTAAACGCTGCCACTGTGCCATGCCATCAAATGCAGTCACTGTGCCATCAATTGTCACCACTGTGCCCGGCACTTACCTTTACTGGAGTCAGGCATCCACGTCCCATGATGTCTTCTCCCGCCCTCGATGATTGACAGGCGTCTCAGCCAATCAGGTTATCGGTAGCCAGAACCAGCCAACCTGATTGGCTGAGACGCCTGTCATCTTATCCAAGGGGCGTACAGTCTGTGCGCTCCGAGGATAAGCTTCCGGGACCCGAGGGCTGTACTCAGAAAAGCCGATCAGAGCTGTTGGCTCCGATAGACATTTCCGTACAGCCAACCAGCTGGCGTTATTCAGATGGCCGGACATGAGTGAGCGCCGACCATCTGAATAACAGCGGCAGCGGCGATAATAACATAGATTGGTGCAATGCATGGACCTATGTTATTAGACTCAGTGGCGGTGAGAGCCAGAGGGGGCGGCGCTCCAGCGCCCTCTATGGACGAACCGCCACTGGTCTGCTCTGCTCCTGCTTAGGTTTGAAGAAAATGAAAAAACACTTTGATTGAAGTACAAAAAAAAAAAAAAAGCTCCCTATAATAAAACCCTCTAATTTTTATCCATAAAAACAGGTTTCATTCTATTTATAATACGGCCTTCAAATAACTCCATCCCTCCGGCTGTCATCTTCCCGGTCGGATTTGTATCCCGTCAAACGCGGGAGACGGCTCCGCCATCGGAAAGCCTCATACATCAGGTTATTAGTGTCAGTTATTATGGGATGGAGGCACTTTATCTCTCCTTAGATACAAATTACACTAAAGAACTGATCTTTAGGGGGTTTTATTTATTTAGGTAAAAAAAGGTTTATAAAACTTCTGAGGTCATCAGAGTCTAATAAAAAAAAAAGTCAGAATAATTCCAACACGACGAGAGTCTGAACTTCGAAAGTAGGCCAGACCGGGTTCCTTGCTCACCTTAGCAGAGAGGATTATGGGAAATGTGGAGGAGGTTGCTGTAGTGCATGGGTGCCCTACCAGTGGCCCGGGGGGCCACATATGGCCCGCAGAGACCTCTGATGTGGCCCGCGACCTTCTGCTTTGGGATGGCCGGTTGGGCAAGTCCGACTCGCGGATCCGTCATCCCAGAGCATCAGTGTTGTGAATGAAGTCAGCAGCAGAGAAAGCAAGCAGGCGGAGTGATACCAAATAAGAAGAAAAAAAAGGAAAGAAGAAAGAAAAAAAAAAAAGGAAAGAAAAAGAAGAAAAAAGGATCGAAGAAAAAAGAAAAGAAAAAAGGAACGAAGAAAAAAGAAAAGAAAAAAAGAAGATAAAAAAAGGAAAAGAAAAGAAAAAAAGAAGATAAAAAAAGAAAGATGGAAAAAAAAAGGAAAGAAGAAAAAAAAAAGGAAAGAAGAAAAAAAAAAAAAAGAAAGAAGAAAAAAGGAAAGAAAAAAGTAAAAAAAGAAAGATAAAAAAAGAAAGATGGGAAAAAAAAAGAAGAAAGAAAAAAAATGAGTGGGTTTATATTTCCATAGCTAAGAGAGGGATCTGATAAAGAAAAAAGGAATGTGGGTGTGCCACATCCCAATGAATAGTCAATACGAAAAAAAAAGGGAAGGACCCCCTAGGGTGGGACTTTTAAGGCACTAGGAAAAAAAAAAAGCTTCCTATAGTTGTTCCCACATCTTCATCCTACGTGTTTCGCCCATCTGGCTTCCTCAGTGACCGAGGGTCAACTTCCTACTCCACCTCTTACTATTTATCGGCTCTTGTAAAATATCGTATTGCAGAATTCATTGTTGTAGCTTCCTATAGTTGTTCCCACATCTTCATCCTACGTGTTTCGCCCGTCTGGCTTCCTCAGGGACCGAGGATCAACTTTCTACTTCACCTCTTACTATTTATCGGCTCTTGTAAAATATCGTATCACAGAATTCACTGTCTGGTCACGTAACTTTCCTGCAGGAGGATAACGCTGTGTAAACCAATCATGGCTTTGAATTTTTTTTTGCCTCATTATTACCCATAGTTCCCCATTAGCAGGAGACATGGAGCTGTGATGTCACATGACTGCCCCCCTCAGGGGGACCCTGCTTTGTGGTAGAGATGACGAGTTTTCGTTTCGGATCTCAATCCAGCTACTTATTTCTACTTCTTCTTGGGCTTTCAATGACCTTGGAGGTGCTCTACTATACCTATTAGTGATGTTCGGAGGATCTTTGCCTGCTGGGGGGGCAGGGGGGGCTTCTGCCCCTCAGGTGGACCATACTTTCTGGTAGAGATGGTAAGTTTTAATTTCGGATCTTAATCCAGCTACTAATTTCTACTTCTTCTTGGACTTTCGATGACCTTGAGGTGCTCGTGTCTCTCTACTATACCCATTAGTGATGTTCGGAGGATCTTTGCCTGCCAGGTGGGGCAGGGGGGGCTTCTGCCCCTCAGGGGGACCATGCTCTGTGGTAGAGATGGTGAGTTTTCATTTTGGATCTTAGACCAGCTACTTATTTCTACTTCTTCTTCGACTTTCAATGACCCCAAGGTGCTCTTCTATACCTATTAGTGATGTTCGGAGGATCTTTTCCTACCGGGGGGGCAGGGGGGGGGGCTTCTGCCCCTCAGGGGGACCCTGCTTTTGTGGTAGAGATGGCGAGTTTTTGTTTAGAATCTTAGACCAGCTACTCATTTCCACTTCTTCTTGGACTTTCAAATGACCTTGAGGTGCTCTACTATACCCATTAGTGATGTTCGAAGGATCTTTTCCTGCCGGGGGGGGGCAGGGGGGGGCTTCTGCCCCTCAGGGGACCCTGCTTTGTGGTAGAGATGGCGAGTTTTCGTTTCGAATCTTGGTCCAGCTACTTATTTCTACTTCTTCTTGGACTTTCAATGACCTCGAGGTGCTCTACTGTACCCATTAGTGATGTTCGAAGGATCTTTGCCTGCCAGGGGGGCTTCTGCCCCTTAGGGGGGCCATGGTTTGTGGTAGAGATGGCGAGTTTTCATTTCGGATCTTGGTCCAGCTACTTATTTCTACTTCTTCTTGGACTTTCAATGACCCCGAGGTGCTCTACTATACCTATTAGTGATGTTCGGAGGATCTTTGCCTGCCTTTGTCTCTCTATAGAAGGGGGGGGGGGGGCAGCACATCTTCTGTATATGAAGTGAGACACAGAGGTGATTTGTACGGTCACCAAAACGCATTCCGATATCGACTGAGCCGGCTATATCTTTGTGTCAACGTCTCTTTTCTTAGCAGAAAGTCTTTCGTGGTGACAAATTGTCACTCGCCGTGTCTGCCCCCCTCCTCCCCCATTCCAGACCTCCATCCCAGAACCGTCCGTCAGCGTTTCCTCTTTGGAATCGAGCCATGCGAATGTGCGGCGTGACCAGCAGGTGGCGCTCCGTCTGTGTCTATCTCATCCAAGAGACGGAATAATCACTCCACAAATGTTGTACAATGTATCAGGATTGATTTCCTGCAACCGTTCCTGAGAAGTTTTCACGGTAATTGACAAGCGCGGAGCTTCGGCAATCAGTCTGAGCGGAGTGCCTCCATCTGCCAATCCGTACGCACGCCAGACGCCGCTCCCAAACAGAAGTGACTCAATGACGGGATCCAAAACTCAACATAATAATAAATGTGATTGTTCGCTACGGTTGAGGCGTGAGAAGAGACGGCGGAAGGGCGGCGCTCTCCTGACATGGAAAGATCAAGTACCGGAAATGGATACATTGGACATATGTGGGCGATTCGTAGAATCGCATCCGTCTCCCATTTTTGTAAGATTTGGGCATTTTCGCACCAATCGCTGTGCGTCTCAATCTGCTGAACTTCTGGGAATGCGTGGTATTTTGTGGAAGTCGGCAACGAGAGTAAATTGTTGGCTGCAGGTGGCGGATCAGTACTTGGCAGTTCAAATACACTCACCGGCTACTTAGGCCCCTTTATTACGTCCACCTTGCTAGTAGCGGGTTGGACCCCCTTTATTAGGTCCACCTTGCTAGTACGGAGTTGGTCTCCCTTTATTAGGTCCCTCTTGCTAGTAGCGGGTTGGACCCCCTTTATTAGGTCCCCCTTGCTAGTAGCGGGTTGGACCCCCTTTATTAGGTCCACCTTGCTAGTACGGGGTTGGTCTCCCTTTATTGGGTGAACCTTGCTAGTACGGAGTTGGTCTCCCTTTATTAGGTCCCCCTTGCTAGTAGCGGGTTGGACCCCCTTTATTAGGTCCCCCTTGCTAGTAGCGGGTTGGACCCCCTTTATTAGGTCCCCCTTACTAGTAGCGGGTTGGACCCCCTTTATTAGGTCCCCCTTACTAGTAGCGGGTTGGACCCCCTTTATTAGGTCCCCCTTACTAGTAGCGGGTTGGACCCCCTTTATTAGGTCCCCCTTGCTAGTAGCCGATTGGACCCCCTTTATTAGGACCACTTTGCTAGTACCGGGTTGGACACCCTTTATTAGGTCCCCCTTACTAGTAGCGGGTTGGACCCCCTTTATTAGGTCCCCCTTGCTAGTAGCGGGTTGGACCCCCTTTATTAGGTCCCTCTTGCTAGTAGCCGGTTGGACACCCTTTATTAGGTCCCCCTTGCTAGTAGCGGGTTGGACCCCCTTTATTAGGTCCCCCTTGCTAGTAGCAGGTTGGACCCCCTTTATTAGGTCCCCCTTGCTAGTAGCGGGTTGGACCCCCTTTATTAGGTCCCCCTTGCTAGTAGCGGGTTGGACCCCCTTTATTAGGTCCCCCTTGCTAGTAGCCGGTTGGACCCCCTTTATTAGGACCACTTTGCTAGTACCGGGTTGGACACCCTTTATTAGGTCCCCCTTGCTAGTAGCGGGTTGGACCCCCTTTATTAGGTCCCCCTTGCTAGTAGCCGGTTGGACACCCTTTATTAGGTCCCCCTTGCTAGTAGCGGGTTGGACCCCCTTTATTAGGTCCCCCTTGCTAGTAGCAGGTTGGACCCCCTTTATTAGGTCCCCCTTGCTAGTAGCGGGTTGGACCCCCTTTATTAGGTCCCCCTTGCTAGTAGCGGGTTGGACCCCCTTTATTAGGTCCCCCTTGCTAGTAGCCGGTTGGACCCCCTTTTTTAGGTCCCCCTTGCTAGTATCGGCATGGACATCCTTTATTAGGTCCCCCTTGCTAGTAGTGGGTTGGACCACCTTTATTAGGTACACCTTGCTAGTAGCGTGTTAGGCCCCCCTCTTTTCTTAGGTCCACCTGGCTAGTACCGGGTTGGTCTCCCTTTATTAGGACCAGCTTGCTAGTAGCGAGATACAACCCCCCCCCCCACCCATATATATATATATGTTGATGATATGCACCTCCTTCAAGGATCACTCATGAACCAATCCTACACCTCCAGCCACCCAATGAATAGGCAACACCAAACTACAACCCCCCCAACATGGTATGGAGGAGATATGTACCTCCTCCAAGGATCACCCATGAACCGACTCCACACTTCCAGTCACCAAATGAACAAGCAACACTAAGCTACAGCCCCGCCCCCTTCACCACCCTCTTCCCAACATGGATGATATGCAACTCCTCTGTAGATCACGCATGAACCAATCCCACATTTCCAGTCACCCAATGAACAAGCAACACTGAGGTACAGCCCCACCCCCTTCACCACCCTCCCCCCAACATGAATGATATGTACCTCCTCCAAGGATCACCCATGAACCAATCCTACACTTCCAGTCACCCAATGAATAGGCAACACTGAGATACAACCCCTCCCCCCCCCCAGGATCACCCATGAACCAATTCCACATTTCCAGTCACCCAATGAATAAGCAACACTGAGCTATAACGTCCCCTTCACCCCCCAATCTGGATAATATGAAACTCCTCCCCAAACCCCACTGCAGCACTCTGCAGTATACCGTTGCATAGTGACATACCTGGCCGGGGTGCAGGGTGACCACATGTGGGTGGGCATTGCAGAATGATGGGTAGCGGCTCAGGTTGGGGTTCACCACATTGACTCTGCTGAAAATGCTGGACTCCTCATAGGGGATGCGGGTGGGGTACAGGTGATCCGAGTCCTCAGGGGGGAAGAGGTGCCACCTTTTCCTAAAACACAAAGAAGGGAACGTGTGGTGGGTTCAGGTAAATTCTCTTTATTACAATCAGCACTAAAAAAACAACAACACATAAATATAAAAAAAATTGCATATGAATATTGTGAATTTCTCTTTTCAGACAGCAGGTAAAGCTCCCTGTATGTTCTGTGCTATAAAACTATGTACCTCAATAGCTCAAGATGAAATTTACACACAATCTAGAAGTCAGGAAAGACATCCCAAGTTCCTTTTGTACATTGGATCATATGTGGGAATTACCTAGGGCGGTCTACATGGAAATAGAGGTCCTGAGAGGAGGATGCTGTCATGTTTTTGGGAAGCTACGTACAGAGCCCTGCCAGCCATCCCACTAGCCATATTCTGCCATTGGTTAGTGGAGAAGAGCCCTTTTAAATTGGTGGCAAATGGAGAAGGATCCCCTTACCGTGGTGGCCAGGGAAAATCCCCCCCCCCCCCACTGTGGTGGTCAATACTCCCCTGAACAGAGGCCAAGGAGGGTATTTAAATTTCTTCTCTTGTAGCTGGCCAGTGCTGCGTTTTCTGTCCCTACTGCTGATTTCACTTGCTCTTGTCTGCTGCCCGTCTTGACTTCTATTTGGACACTGACTATTTCTGCCTCACTACACCTCTGCCAGGATACTGATTATTCTTGCCTGCTTTGACCTCTGCCTGAGCACTGACTATTACTGCGTGCCACCTGCCTCAAACTCTCCCTGGACACTGGACTATTCTTCCCTGCTGCCTGCCTGGACCTCTTCCTGGACACGGACTAGTCTTGCCTTCCACCTACCTCGCCCTCTGCCTGGACACTGACAATTCTTGCCTACTGCTGGCCTCAAAGTGTGCCTGAACACTGACTATTTCTGCCTGTCTCCAGCCTGGACACTGACTATTCTTGTCAGCTGCCTGCCTGGAACTCTCCCTGGACACTGACTATTCTTGCCTGCCTTGACCTCTGACTGCCTCAATCTCTGCCTGGACACCGACTATTCTTGCCTACTGCTGGCCTCAAAGTGTGCCTGAACACTGATTATTCCTGCCTGGACACTGATTATTCTTGTCTGCTGCCTGCCTGGACCTCTACCTGGACACTGACTATTCTTGCCTGCCTTGACCTCTGCCTGGACACTGACTATTCTTGCCTATTGCTGGCCTCAAAGGGTGCCTGGACACTTACTATTCCTGCCTGGACACTGACTATTCTTGTCGGCTGCCTGCCTGGACCTCTGCCTGGATACTGACTAGTCTTGTCTGTTAGCTGTCTGGACCTCTCCCAGGACACTGAGTATTCTTGCCTACCTTGACACTACTTGCCTGCCCTGACCTCTGCCTGAACACAGACTATTCCTGCCTGGACACAGACTATTCCTGCCTGGACACAGACTATTCCTGCCTGGACACAGACTATTCCTGCCTGGACACAGACTATTCCTGCCTGGACACAGACTATTCCTGCCTGGACACAGACTATTCCTGCCTGGACACAGACTATTCCTGCCTGGACACAGACTATTCCTGCCTGGACACAGACTATTCCTGCCTGGACACAGACTATTCCTGCCTGGACACAGACTATTCCTGCCTGGACACAGACTATTCCTGCCTGGACACAGACTATTCCTGCCTGGACACAGACTATTCCTGCCTGGACACAGACTATTCCTGCCTGGACACAGACTATTCCTGCCTGGACACAGACTATTCCTGCCTGGACACAGACTATTCCTGCCTGGACACAGACTATTTCTGCCTGGACACAGACTATTCCTGCCTGGACACAGACTATTCTTGTAGGCTGCCTGCCTGGACCTCTCCCTGGACACAGACTAGTCTTGCCAGCTGTTTCAGTTGACTTCCGCCTGGACATGGATGATTTTTGCCTGCAGCCTGTCTCAACCTCTGCTTTAAGCCTAACCAATCATTGTGCTATTATCCCGTCTCCTCATTCGAGCCACGACGTTCCTACTATACCCCAATGGGGGTGACCCTCAGGGCTGTGACCTGGTAACATCAGGCAACAATGCAGACCGGGAGCCACTAGGGTCAACAGGGCTGGTGCAAAGATTTTTGACACCTTAGGTGAAACCTCATTTTGCTGCCACCCTTTGCTCCACCCTTTGCTCCACCCCCGACTCCACCCCCCTTTCCCTGCCAATGTAAACCCCACATTTTTAATGAAGCGCCCATCAAATGCGGCATCACCAGCGTCCATCAAATGCAGCTTCACCAGCGCCTGCCAAATGTAGCCTGACCAGCGCCCATCAAATGCGGCCTCACCAATGCCCGTGAATGCAGCCTCACCAGCATCCATCAAATGCAGCCTCACCAGCGCCCATCAAATGCAGCCTCACCAGCGCCCATCAAATGCAGCCTCACCAGCGCCCATCAAATGCAGCCTCACCAGCGCCCATCAAATGCAGCCTCACCAGCGCCCATCAAATGCAGCCTCACCAGCGCCCATCAAATGCTGCCTAGTTTGCCTTGTGGTAGCACCGGCCCTGAGGGTCAAGGTGGTCCATCACCCCTTGTGTGGTGGTCTGGTGTGCACCAAAGTGCCACTTAAACCCTGTGCCTGAAGTGAGCCCATGTCCCCTGCCAGGGGTAAAGCCTGAAACACACCAAAAGTGATTAGTAGTCGGTGCCCTCATTTTGGGGGGGGGGGGTGGTGATGTTATCTGGATCCTGTAGACACCGGGAAGGAAGGCCTCTGAACACGCGGCGGGTAAATATAAAACAGTTTAATGACTCTCCGGAGAGAAGGGAACACGTATCAGAGCTCCAGCTAATAAGCCTTAACATTTTCCCCGGACACAATCCTGCAAGTTTCTATTACAGACATTTAAGTCGCTCTTGTTTAATCAATTATTTTCCCATTAGTATTCCGACGCCGAATGTTTTGTGGAGGGAGATCGGCGTGTGGCCTTTTTTGCATCAATAAGCAGAGAGAAAAAAAATGATAATAGATGGGATAAGTGTTGTAAGCAGGGTAGCGCCCCCCCACCCCCCCACATCTCAGAACCGGCGGAGGAGAGACAGGGGGGGGGGGATCGATACAAGAAAGATTTAATCTGTACAATCTGCCAACAATGATTTCGAGAAGTCAGGGGGGCCCTCCC
The DNA here is from genome assembly GCA_029574335.1 of Rana kukunoris. Taxonomy (NCBI): domain Eukaryota; kingdom Metazoa; phylum Chordata; class Amphibia; order Anura; family Ranidae; genus Rana; species Rana kukunoris. Next base: position 245,910,786 of record CM056054.1, read on the forward strand.
GAGACCCGGAAACTTCACACAGATCTCCAAGGAAACAACATTCGATACGGAACGTCTCAACCAAAACTGATCGACTTTTCTGCCTTTCCTTTTCCTAAGGCCATTCACACTGATGCGTTTTGTTTTATGCATTTTGCAGAAAAGATGGATAGGGTTAGGGTTAGATGGATTAGGGTTAGGACTTGGGGTTAGGGCTTGGGTTAGGGTTTCCCACTGAAGAATAAGGCTAGGACTCAGGAATTGGAACAGGGACCTCCCCCAGGAGGTCAAAAGTCAATAGGTGTGTTCCCAGAGGTCAAAGGTCACAGGGCGTGGCTGACGCACCCCCACCATAGTGTACGGCTCACCCCAACTAAGTCGGGAAATTAACAAGTCGGGGTAAGCAAATTTTTTTTAACACATCACATCAATGCACTTTTGTGCCTCTGCGTTTTTTTTGCACTGTATATAGCTGGTTGCTAAGGAGGGGGCCGGGAAGCCGGCCGCTGTGTCCTTAACAACCGGTGAGTCATCTGCTGTCAACTGGCTTCCTGCTCAATGTAAAAAAAAAAAAAAAAAAAAAAATCGGAGTGGACCCCCCCCCGAAAAAAAAAAAAACATGTGAGGTTCCCCCCAAAATCTATACCAGGGTCCCCCCCCCCAGGTCCATAACAGGCCCTTGGGTCTAGTATGGATTCAGAGGGGACCCCCCCCCACCAACATTTTTTTTTTAAATGGTGTGGGGTCCCCCCAAAATCCATACCAGGCCCTTAAGCAAGCATGCAGCTCGGCAGGTCAGGAAAGGGAGGGGAGGGGCGAATCGGGGATGGGTGCTTTGGAGGGGTATATACTTAGTATGTGAAGGGTATAGACTTGGTATGAGAATGGTATAGACTTGGTATGGGAAGGGTATAGACTTGGTATGGGAAGGATATGGGAAGGGTATAGACTTGGTATGGGAATGGTATAGACTTGGTATGGGAAGGGTATAGACTTGGTATGGGAAGGGTATGGGAAGGGTATAGACTTGGTATGGGAAGGGTATAGACTTGGTATGGGGAAGGGTATAGACTTGGTATGGGGAAGGGTATAGACTTGGTATGGGGAAGGGTATAGACTTCGTATGAGAATGGTATAGACTTGGTATGGGAAGGATATGGGAAGGGTATAGACTTCGTATGAGAATGGTATAGACTTGGTATGGGAAGGGTATAGACTTGGTATGGGAAGGGTATAGACTTGGTATGGGAAGGGTATAGACTTGGTATGGGAAGGGTACAGACTTTGTATGGAAAGGGTATAGACTTGGTATGTGAAGGGTATAGACTTGGTATGGGAAGGATATGGGAAGGGTATGGGAAGGGTATAGACTTGGTATGGGAATGGCATAGACTTGGTATGGGAAGGGTATTGACTTTGTATGGGAATGGTATAGACTTGGTAGGGGAAGGGTATAGACTTGGTAGGGGAAAGGTATAGACTTGGTATGGGAAGGGTATAGACTTGGTAGGGGAAGGGTATAGACTTGGTATGGGAAGGGTAAAGACTTGGTAGGGGAAGGATATAGACTTGGTAGGGGAAGGGTATAGACTTGGTAGGGGAAGGGTATAGACTTGGTAGGGGAAGGGTATAGACTTGGTATGGGAAGGGTATAGACTTGGTATGGGAAGGGTATAGACTTGGTATGGGAAAGGTATAGACTTGGTATGGGAAGGGTATAGACTTGGTAGGGGAAGGGTATAGACTTGGTATGGGAAGGGTATAGACTTGGTAGGGGAAGGGTATAGACTTGGTAGGGGAAGGGTATAGACTTGGTAGGGGAAGGGTAAAGACTTGGTATGGGAAGGGTATAGACTTGGTATGGCAAAGGTATAGACTTGGTATGGGAAGGGTATAGACTTGGTATGAGAATGGTATAGACTTGGTATGGGAAGGGTATAGACTTGGTATGGGAAGGGTATAGACTTGGTATAGGAAGGGTACAGACTTGGTATGGAAAGGGTATAGACTTGGTATGTGAAGGGTATAGACTTGGTAGGGGAAGGGTATAGACTTGGTATGGGAAGGGTATAGACTTGGTATGGGAAGGGTATAGACTTGGTATGGGAAGGGTATAGACTTGGTATGGGAAGGGTATAGACTTGGTATGGGAAGGGTATAGACTTGGTATGGGAAGGGTATAGACTTGGTAGGGGAAAGGTATAGACTTGGTATGGGAAGGGTATAGACTTGGTAGGGGAAGGGTATAGACTTGGTAGGGGAAGGGTATAGACTTGGTAGGGGAAGGGTATAGACTTGGTAGGGGAAGGGTATAGACTTGGTAGGGGAAGGGTATAGACTTGGTAGGGGAAGGGTATAGACTTGGTATGGGAAGGGTATAGACTTGGTATGGGAAGGGTATAGACTTGGTATGGGAAAGGTATAGACTTGGTATGGGAAAGGTATAGACTTGGTAGGGGAAGGGTATAGACTTGGTAGGGGAAGGGTATAGACTTGGTAGGGGAAGGGTATAGACTTGGTAGGGGAAGGGTATAGACTTGGTAGGGGAAGGGTATAGACTTGGTAGGGGAAGGGTATAGACTTCGTATGGCAAAGGTATAGACTTCGTATGGCAAAGGTATAGACTTGGTATGGGAAGGGTATAGACTTGGTATGGGAAGGGTATAGACTTGGTAGGGGAAGGGTATAGACTTGGTATGGGAAGGGTATAGACTTGGTATGGCAAAGGTATAGACTTGGTATGGGAAGGGTAAAGACTTGGTAGGGGAAGGGTAGACTTGGTATAGGGAAGGGTATAGACTTGGTACATATGGTAATGTGACCCCTGCCTGGAGTGAACAAAAGCACGTTGTCACCGCCCCTTGGTCTGGTACCCGGGAAATACCATTGTTCATATATATTACCTTCCTTCCACCTGCAGCACCAGATTGCAGCCATAAGAGTCGATGTGACACGGAGTGTTGGCTCCGCGGCTCCCGACCCATAGAGTGCTTTCCCGACCTCCTCTTCCAGGGAATCCAAAATCTTTCCAAAGCACATCCTGCAACAAGGTAAACAAAAATGATCTCCAGCAATGGAGGATTCTTAAATCTACGCGTTTCGTAGTCCACTTCCTCAGATGTGGAGATTGTAAACTATTTTGTATGTACTTTGCTCTTCATCCAAAATCAGTCATGCAACACTCTACCCATATGACCTTTTTATCGTATTTCCCACACAAATACAGCTTTCTATCGGTGGAATTTAATCACCAATGGGTTTTTATTTTTTGCTACACAAAAAAAAAGATCAAACATTTTTCAAAAAATAAAGTTTTTTAAAGTCTGCTATAAAATATAGCAAAAAGGAAGCTTAGGCCTGCAGAAGGCTGCACAGCCGCGGTCTCAATTACTGGCGGGCGCGGTGGGGGCGCACAGAGACACAGGATCCCCCACCTCCCCCGCCGCACAATCGCAACTGGCCCGCGCCCGCCGGTAATTGAGGCCGCGACTTTTCGGCCTTCTGCAGGCCTAAGCTTCCCCGGGCGCCAGGTCACAATTTATTGTCGCAATTGCGACCGGGCGCACAGATTTTGTCGGGGCCTGGTGTAAATGACACCGACAGGAAAGGGGTTAAACACTAGGGGGCCAGGAGGGGTTAAGTGTGCCCTAAGGAGTGATTCTAACTGTGTGGGGGGGGGGCTACCAGTGACACGACAGTGATCACTGCTCCCGATGACAGGGAGCAGACGATCAGTGTCCTGTCACTAGGCAGAACAGGGAAATGCCTTGTTTACACAGGCACCCCCCTGTCCAGCAGCCCTGCCTCGCGGCGAGTGCGCCCGCACGGAGAAACTTTCAAAGCAACGTACAAGTACGTTGCTTTGCCCACAGGAGCCATTCTGCCAACGTAAATGTTCGTGAAGCGGTCGGCAAGTGGTTAATACTGAAATCTCCAGCAATGGAGGATTCTAAGTTCTACGCGTTTCGTAGTCCACTTCCTGAGAAGATGTGAGGGTTGTAGACTGTTTTGTATGCACTTGCTGTTCATCCAAATTGAACGAAAGCGGATCCGCCAACAGGGATGTGCCGGTACGTCATTGGAGGACCGTCATAGAAGCAACTCAATTCACTCATGGAGCCCGATGTGCGCATCAAATGGGATAAAACAACCAAACCATGAGACTCCAGTAATCTGCTAATGCGAGTCCGAGATCCAAAATCCGGGCGCCAGGTCACAATTGCGACAAGAAATTGTGACCTGGCGCCCGCCGGTCATTGAGGCTGCGACTTTACGGACTACACGGCCTCAATCACCGGCCGTCGTGGGCCCGCCGCGATCACGTGGCGGCGCACGGAGGCACAGGATCCTGCGTCTCCGTGCTCCCCCGCCGCGCGATCGTGGCGAGCCCGCGACGGCCGGTAATTGAGGCCGCGGCTTTGTGAAGTGCCATGCTTCCTTCTGTGACCTGGCGCCATCTGGTGGTGGCCGTTGGCATTACAAGTAAAACAGGAATTCTAATGTTTAATTTTTCACTGTTTTTACTGCCATCTCCTTCCCTCTAATTAGAACCCCCAAACATTATATACATTTTTTATTCTAACACCCTAGAGAATAAAATGGCGGCCGTTGCAATACTTTCTGTTACGCCGTATTTGCGCAGCGGTCTTGGGGGAAAAATAAACTTTTTTTTAATTAAAAAATAAGACAACAGTAAAGTTATCCCAATTTTTTTTATATTGTGAAAGATAATGTTACACCGAGTAAATTGATACCCAACATGTCACGCTTCAAAATTGCGTCCGCTCGTGGAATGCCGACAAACTTTTACCCTTTAAAATCTCCATAGGCGACGTTTAAAAAATTCTACAGGTTGCATGTTTTGAGTTACAGAGGAGGTCTAGAGCTAGAATTATTGCTCTCGCTCTAACGATCGCGGGGACACCTCACATGTGTGGTTTGAATATCGTTTACATATGCGGGCGCCGCTCACGTATGCGTTCGCTTCTGCGCGCGCGTGAGCTCGTCGGGACAGGGCGCGTTTTCTGGCGCCTAACTTTTTTTAGCTGGCTTCTAGATTCCAAGCAATTTTGTCAAAACCTGCCAAAGCCCAATCAAGGGTTTAGTGGCCCACCTGTAGTTTGTATATCGCACATTCCCGCATAGTCCAGAGGGGAGGCACAACAGGAAATCACATTCACTGTAAAAACTCCCAATCGGAATTGTCACCCGAAACGGGTGTTCCCACTGGGGGAAAAAATCCTCTATTCCTGTTGTGGCGACAACTGAACCACCTTGGATTTCCCATCGCTGTCTCCGGGAAAGAGGGCGGCTTTAGAGGCACTTTAAATCTGATTTTCTTCCGTGATTTCAGGAGGAAGATTTCAGCCCGCGACCAAAATGTGAAATATCAATCAACCCGCTCCGATCTTTGCTCTATGAGTCATCGTAACAAATCGAATAAACCGTAATGTAGATAATACATGTTCCACATAAAAGGACATTTCATGGTTATAATAGCACGCCGGGAAATTGATAATAAGATCTCCGCTTCGTTACACACCCTCCAAAAAAAGTCATCATTGTAGGAAGGACGTGTGTGGCATGTCCAGTCTCTCTGCCCTGCTGCTGGGCAGACAGTCAGAATACCGTCTCTCATTTTAGAACGTAGGGGTGTTTACATGCTGCACCTTCAGCAATTGGTATGGTCAGGTGTTGACCTGGACATTGCGGATAGACACACGTTCCCCAGGGCCGGTGCTACCACTAGGCAAACTAGGGGGCGCACTGCTGCCTAAGGGCGCCTGGCCACTGGTGTTTCTAATCTCTTCTCTCTGCAGCAAGCAACTGAGTCTCAGCATCAGCAGGCAGCCGCCGCTCCGTTCCCAGATAGTGCCAGAGGTGCAAAGGACTGTGTCTGTGTCCCAACTCCTGAATGAATGGAAGAAAGCAAACATTCATTGATGGGCGCTGGTGAGGCTGCATTGATGAGCACTGGTAAGGCTGCATTCAGACAGATTTCTCACCAGGTGAGCCCCGTGTGCAATCAAGGGTTGTTGAACCACCAAGGTGCTGGCAATGCTAATGATAGCAAATGGAAGGACGAAGACTGGACAGCCGCACTCCAAAATTACTTAAAATAAGTTGTCTTTTATTTTCAACTGTACACACAGTCACTGCAAATAAAAAAAATTAAGTATGGCCGACGCGTTTCGCACTTGCAGTCAGTGCTTAGTCATGGCTGCATTGATGGGCACTGGTAAGGCTGCATTGATGGGCACTGGTAGGCTGCATTTGACACCAAATCCTCCCCAAAATCCTAAACAACCTTAAGCTGATCAAGGAGAAGGTAAAAAATGAAAAAATAATAAAAATAAAACCATGGACCCAGGGTTGGAGGCTTCAACCCATCCATAAACTCTACAAAGCCTCCAGGCTCAAGGACGCAGACCAGGATTTAGTAATCTTTAAGAAAACTGAAAGGTCCTTTTCTAGTATGGAGAAACACATTCCACAAGTTTGGAGGCTTCATTTCATCCAAAACTCATATGAAGCCCCTCAACCTGCATGAGTGAGAACCTTGGGTGACACCCAATCCTCACCAGAATCATGAACAACCCTAAGCTGATCAAGAGGAAGGTAAAAGAAAAATTAAAACCATAGACCCAGGGTTGGAGTCCATGGTCCAACCCTGGGTCCATCCATGGTCCAACCCTGGACCCATCCAATACTCTACAATGCCTCCAGGCTCAAGGACCGAGACCAAGATTCAGTAATCTTCTGGAGCCCCTCAACCTGCAAGGGTGAGAAACTTGGGTGATATCATATGCTCAATGGATGAGCACAAAACAAAAAAGGAAAAACCTGAACAACCCACAACACTAAACCCAAAGTTGATCAGGTTTGGAGGCTTCATTCCATCCAACATCATATGAAGCCCCTGATTCAACCTGCATGAGACCCAATCCTCACCAAAATCCTGAACAACCCTAAAGGTGATGAAGAGGAAGTTAAAAAAACAAAAGCATGGACCCAGGATTGGAGGCTTCATCCCATTCCATACTCTACAAAGCCTCCAGGCTCAAGAACCCAAAACATGACTTAGTAATCCTGAAGAACACTTTTCTGCTAAGAAGACACACATTCTGGAGCCACTCAACCTGCTTAGGTGAGAACCTTGGGTGATATCATACGCTCAATGGATTAGAACAAAAAAATAAAATAAGCAAAAAGCTGAATAACCCACAACCCTTAATCCAAAGCCGATCAGGAGGTTTGGTAAAAAAGTGTTACATATAACATGGACCCAGGTTTTGAGGCTTTATTCCATCCAAAACTCATATGGAGCCCCTCAACCTGCATGAGTGAGAACCTTGGGTGACACCCAATCCTCACCAAAATCCTGAACAACCCTAAGCTGATCAAGAGGAAGTTAAACAAATAAAAGCATGGACCCAGGGTTTTAGACTTCATCCCATCCAATACTCTACAAAGTCTCCAGGCTCAAGGACCCAGTCCAGGATTTCATAATCCTGAAGAACACTGAAAGACAGTTCTCTCCCAAGGAGACACACATTCTGGAGCCCCTCAACCTGCATGGGTGAGAACCTTGGGTGATATCATATGCTCAATGGATGAGAACAAAAATAAAAAACCTGAATAACCCACAACCCTAAACCCAAAGCTGATCAGGTTAGGTAAAAATGTATATATATATATATATATATATATATATATATATATATATATATATATATATATACATATACATACATACATACACACACACACACATATACATACACACACACTTGCAAGAAAATGTATGTGATGTGATGAACCCTTTTGGAAGGATATGGATTTCTGCACAAATTAGTCATAAAATGTGATCCGATCTTCATCTAAGTCACGACAATAGACAATCACAGTTGGCTTAAACTAATAACACACAAAGAACTAAATGTTACCATTTTTATTTAACACACCATGTAAACATTCACAGTGAAGGTGGAATAAGTAAATAAGTATGTGAACCCCTAGACTAATGACACCTCCAAGAGATAATTGGAGTGAGGTGTCAGCCAACTGGAGTCCAATCAATGAGATGAGATTAGAGGTGTTGGTTACAGCTGCCCTGCCCTATAAAAAAAAAAAAAAAAACACACACCAGTTCTGGGTTTGCTTTTCACAAGAAGCATTGCCTGATGTGAATGATGCCTCGCACAAAAGAGCTCTCAGAAGACCTACGATTAAGAATTGTTGACTTGCATATATAACATGGACCCAGGTTTGGAGGCTTCATTCCATCCAAAACTCATATGGAGCCCCCTCAACCTGCATGAGTGACAACTAATCCTCACCAAAATTTTGAACAACCCTAAGCTGATCAAGGGGAGGTTAAAAAAAAAACAAAGCATGGACCCAGGGTTGGAGGCTTCATCCCATCAAATACTCTACAAAGTCTCCAGGCTCAAAGACCCAGAGCAGGATTTAGTAATCCTGAAGAACACCGAAAGACAGTTTTCTCCCAAGGAGACACACATTCTGGAGCCCCTCAACCTGCATGGGTGAGAACCTTGGGTGATATCATATGCTCAATGGATGAGAACAAAACAAAAAAGAGAAAACCTGAATAACCCACAACCCTAAACCCAAAGCCGATCAGGAGGTTAGGTAACAAAAAAGTGTTATATATAACATGGAGCCAGGTTTGGAGGCTTCATTCCATCCAAAACTCATATGCATGAGTGAGAACCTTGGGTAACACCCAATCCTCACCAAAATCCTGAACAACCCTAAGCTGATCAAGAGGAAGTTAAACTGTGGTGGCTCAACGTGATTGGCACTGCGCTGACAAGCCATTCACCTCTGCAGCCAAGGGTTCGGATCCCGGTCTCGGCTACATGTGAATTGAGTTTGGTGGTCTCAGCTCGGCTCCCGGTGGGTGTGCTATGCAAGGTACGCCTGTGCTTAGTACGCCCACCCCCCCCCCCCCCCCACAAAAAAAACACCACACTTGCACGCACACGAAATTGGTTTAAAAACACATGCACTTTGGCCATGCGGTCTCTTAAAATAAAGAGAGGCGAAGGACCTACGGGGCTGGCTGGGTGGGCTAGGCCCCCTCACTCCCTCATAGGGGGAGTCCCTCTGCCCCATTCGGGTCCCGTTGGGCTCCCAAGAGGAGCAGGTAGGGCGGGGTGAGTGGGAGGCCCCCCTTCACACCCGCCATTGCCACCAGGGGCATGGAGAAGGATGGCGATTGCCTCCAGGGGGAGGGTCTGCCTACTCCCAACTCCTGCAGTCCGGCTCCTCTCTCTCGAGTTCACGCACAAAATACACTTTAAAAAAAAAAAAAAAAAAGAGGAAGTTAAACAAATAAAAGCATGGGCCCAGGGTTTTAGACTTCATCCCATCAAATACTCTACAAAGTCTCCAGGCTCAAGGACCCAGTCCAGGATTTCATAATCCTGAAGAACACTGAAAGACAGTTTTCTCCCAAGGAGACACACATTCTGGAGCCCCTCAACCTGCATGGGTGAGAACCTTGGGTGATATCATATGCTCAATGGATGAGAACAAAAGAAAAAAGAAAAAACCTGGATAACCCACAACCCTAAACCCAAAGCCGATCAGGAGGTTAGGTAAACAAGTGTTATATATAACATGGAGCCAGGTTTGGAGGCTTCATTGCATCCAAAACTCATATGCATGAGTGAGAACCTTGGGTAACACCCAATCCTCACCAAAATCCTGAACAACCCTAAGCTGATCAAGAGGAAGTTAAAAAAACAAAAGCATGGACCCAGGGTTGGAGGCTTCATCCCATCCAATACCTACAAACCCTCCAGGCTTAAGGACCAACACCAGTATTTAGTAATCCTGAAGAAAACTGAAAAGGTCAGTTTTCTAGTATGGAGACACACATTTTGGAGTCCTTAATATCCGCATGGGTTAGCACAAAACAAAACACAAAAAAATAAGAACCCTGAATACCCAGAACCCTAAACCCACAGCTGATCCAGGAGGAAATATTAGTTTGCTGCAACGTGGATCTTTATATCCAGAACGAAGGAAAAAAGTTTTGGTTGAACACTTTAGGTCAAGGCTTTGTTACATGTTGCCGGTTTTATTTCTTTTGAGATGGATTATCTTGACTTTTATGACATTTTTATTTTAATAGACAGCGGGAATAAATAACTCTTTTCTATAGAAACAATGGCGTGCAGGAGTTATAATTAAAAGAAGTCGCCAAGGATACACAGAGGCGGTAAAATCAGCAACATCAATAATTAATAAGGTTGGCGCTCGCCTGAGTTTCCGATGGGGCGCTAGGATTTACGATAACCTGAATTATAAATCAGGCAGACGTGTGACCCGCATGCAATGGAGACAACCATCAGTTCATTAGAAAAATGGAGAGATTAGATATAAACAAGCAAACCCACGGGCTCTACAGTCCTTGTTACAGGGAAAAAAAAAATCTATTGATTGGTTTTGCGCAAAAGTTATAGGGCTACATTCTCAAAGACTTACGACGGCGCATCTCCATGTACGCCGTCATAAGTCCGAATGTGCGCCGCCGTATATGCGCGCCTGATTCTTATGCCGCGTACACGCGATCATTTTTTTGTGATGAAAAAAAAACGTCGTTTTCTGTGAAGTAAAAAACGACGTTTTTGAAACGTCACTTTTCAAAGACGATGTTGCCTACACACCATCGTTTTTTTTTTCACAAAAAGCGAGGTTACGTTCACCACTCTTTTCCACTGAAGCTCCCTTCATAACTAGCTTCTGGGCATGCGCGGGTTGAAAAACGTCGTTTTAACCACTTCAGGCCCACGCTACCGTCGAATGACGGCAACAGCGCGGGCCTAAATATCCAACATGCCGTCATTTGACGGCATGTCCTTTAGGCGTTCCCAGCGCGCGCTGTAGAGCGCGCTGCGGGGAAGCCCTGTGTTGTCCGTGTCCCTTGGACACGGCCAATCGCAGATCGCGGCGAACGGCCAGTCAGAGTGGCCGTTTGCGATGCGATCTGTGGGCGAATGAGAGATGATCTCTCATAGATCATCTCTCATTGCCGTTTTACACAGAGACAGCGTCCTGTCTCTGGAGAGGAGGAGCCCGATCTGTGTTCCTTCCTACATAGGGACACAGATCGGTCACCCCCCCTCCCCCCACAGTTAGAACACACCTAGGATACACATTTAACCCCTTCCTCACCCCCTAGTGTTAACCCCTTCAGTGCCAGTCACATTTATACTGTAATTAGTGCATATTTATAGCACTGATCGCAGTATAAATGTGAATGGCGCCAAAAATGTGTCAAAAGTGTCCGATGTGTCCGCCATAACGTCGCAGTACCAATAAAAATCGCAGATCGCCGCCATTTCTAGTAAAAAAAAAAATAATAAAAAATAATAATTCTCTCCCCTATTTTGTAAGCGCTATAACTTTTGCGCAAACCAGTCGCTTATTGCGATTTTTTTTTTTTTTTTTTAACAAAAATATGTAGAAGAATACGTATCGCCCTAAACTTTATATTTATTATAGCAACAAGTAAAAAATATTGTATTTTTCTTCAAAATTGTCGCTCTTTTTTTGTTTATAGCGCAAAAAATAAAGACCGCACAGGCGATCAAATACCACCAAAAGAAAGCTCTACCTGTGGGGAAAAAAGGACGTAAATTTTGTTTGGGAGCCACGTCGCACGATCGCGCAATTGTCAGTTAAAGCGACGCAGTGCCGGAAGCTGAAATTTTACCTGGGCAGGAGGGGGGTGTATGTGCCCAGTAAGCAAGGGGTTAAACAACGTTTTTGCTACACACGGTGACTTTTTGTGAAACAAAAAACGACTGTGTGTACGCGGCATTAGAATCAGTTACGCATAAATTCAGCCACAATACGAGCGGTGTAAGTCTCCTACGCCGTCGTATCTCGGGTACATATTTACGCTGGCCGCTAGGTGGCGCTTCCATTGATTTCCGCGTCGAATATGCAAATGAGCTAGATACGCCGATTCTCGAACGTACGTGCGCCCGTCGCAATTAGTTACGCCGTTTACGTAAAACATACGCCGGCGTAAAGATAAAGCTGCTCTCTAGGTGGCGCAGCCCATGCAAGGTATGGACGTCGGAAGAACAAGCGTATCTATTTACGTCGTTTGCGTAAGTCGTACGCGAATAGGGCCGTGCGTAAGTTACGTTCACGCCGTAGGCAGTGTTCGACGTATCTTAGGCATTCTATCTGACACATGCGCACTGGGATACGTCCACGGACGGCTCATGCGGCGTTCGTTAAAAGCGTCAATTGCGTGGGGTCACGATTCATTTACATAAAACACGCCCACCTCTTCCACATTTGAATTAGGCGCGCTTACGCCGGGACAGTTACGCTACGCCGCCGTAACTTAGGACGCAAGTGCTTTGAGAATACTGAACTTGCGTCCTAAGTTGCGGCGGCGTAGCGTAAATATGATACGCTACGCCCGCTCATATTTACGCGGCCTACGTGAATTTAGGCCATAGCATCTACAAAATAGGGGATGGTTTTATGGCATTTTTATTATATATATATATATTTTTTTTACTAGTAATTGTCGGCGATCTGCCATTTTTATCGGACACTTTTAACGCTATTTTAGGACCATTGTCATTTATACAGCAATCGCTGCTATAAAAATGCACTGATTACTGTGTAAATGACACTGGCAGGGAAGAGGTTAAACACTAGGGGGCGATGAAGAGGTTACGTGTGTCCTAGGGACAGTGCCGATCCTGACCTCCCTGGGGCCTTAAGCAAAATGACATGTCACATTAAAGTTCAGAAGCGGGGGAGGCGCTGACATCTTACATTAAAGTGAGAAGCGGTGGGTGCGGACTTCTTACCTCTTCTCCCATGCAGCCAGGGAGTTGAAAAGCGGGGGGTGAGGGGCCGAAAATGACTTCTCACCAGACGGGGGCCTCTAGTAATTTGGGGGGCCCTCCGCAGCTTTGCGGGGCCCTAAGCGGCTTGCATAGTGAGCCTATAGGGCGGACCGGCCCTGCCTAGGGAGTGATTCTAACTGTGAGGGGGCGGGGCTACAAGTGACATGACACTGCTCACTGCTCCCGATCACAGGGAGCAGTAGATCACTGTCCGGTCACTAGGCAGAACAGGGAAATGCCTTGTTTACAGGCATCTCCCCGTTCTGTAACAAGATCGCGGGACACCGGCAGACATCAAATCCGCAAGTCCCGCGGGCACAGGTACGCTGATTTGCCTGCCCGTTCCATCCCGCCAACGTTAATGTACGTTAGGCAGTTGGCAAGTGGTTAAGCAAAGGTAAACAGAAGAAGTTATACAAAACAGGAGCAAGGAAAAAAGAAGAAGAACCACCGACCCCACATGTAGGGGGCTCCTTGGAATCTTAGAACCAGACCATCCACAATAAAACCTAGGCGGGAGCAACCTGGTAGATGTCCAAGAGGCCCAGCTACAATCATCATACTCCTGTAGTAAATTGGAGGAAGACCCATCTGGTCCAAGACATGTAATCACCTATTACTTTCTAAGAGATAATGTACTTGTAGGAAGTTGACATCTGATGAAGGGCATGACAGTAGAAACAATGCAAATGCCCCCCCCATTTGCATTGTTTCTACGGTCATGCCCTTCATCAGATAACATCTTCCCACAAGTACATTATCTCTTAGAAAGTAATAGGTGCCCCCCCACTTCTCTGTGCCGACTGCAATTCTTATCAAAGACAACTGAATGGGAAATGAGGTATGGTGGGCCAAGGGCCCCATTCTATCCTAAATCGACTCTGTGCAGCAGATTGCGAAGGATATAATGCGTGGAATTTACGTAGTTAAGTCTTATAGAGAAGGGGTGGACACAGGGCCGCCATCAGGGGTGGTACAGCCAGTACACATGTAAGAGGCCCTCGCGTCCAAGGGGCTCAGACCATGGGTCACAACCTGGGCCATCTTTAATACAATGCAGCTGCTGTCAGAGCAAACTGGCTGCCAGGATGCAAGGGAGGGTGGAGAGGTTGGCGGATCTCACATGTGTGCAGGTTGGGGACCGCTGTGTGTGGGGTGGGGCGAGGTCAGGTGCCAGGACGGTGGGCCCCATGGAGGAGGACATCAGGGGGGAGTGCCAGAACTAAAACTGTGTAAGGGGCCCCACAATTTCTGATGACTGCCCTGGGTGGACATACCATTTGTGCAGACTGTTGTGTTACATCTGATATAAAATATATGGCGATTTTAGGGGGTTAGGGTGTCAGGGTTAGGGTTAGGGTGTCAGGGTTAGGGTTAAGGTTTCCCATTGAAGAATATGGCTAGGACTCGGGAATTGGAACAGGGACCTCCCCCAGAGGTCAAAGGTCAGAAGGCGTGTTCCCAGAGGTCAAAGGTCATGGGGCGCGGCTGACCCACCCCCACCAAAGTGTACCGCCTACCCCAACTAAGCCGGGGAATGAACAAGTCGGGGAAAGTATACATTAGTTTCCTTGTGTCACTATTTCTCAAACAAATGCCACTAGAACAAAAAATAAATAAAGAGATACTATTATATATTGGGCAAATATAAAACTATTCAATGGGCCATGAACACATTTGTGGCTTTTCCTATTGCTTTAAGAGGAGCTCTGGTCAAACACTGCACCCAGGCTACGTCAATAAAAGTCAATAGCCTGACCTTTTGACACATTTGACCTATGGCATCTATAATACTACTGTCAGGTCACCTGTGGTCAGATGACGGATGCACCCTATTGGAGGCAGGGGTGCACCACAAGTTAGTGAACCCTAAGGCAGACTGCTGCGGATGGACCACAGAGTGGATATGGAGGACAGGTCCACTGGAGCTTAAACAGGGATCCCACAGGAAGCTTGAGCCCAAGATTTCCCAGGGCACGGAGTCTAACATCCAGCTGGTATTCAACAGAGCCTGTAGTGATGAGGATGGCCTTAGCTGCAACTGGATCCAGGTCGCGGCCCCCAGAGTCCCCTAGGTCACGCTCCGTAGGGAGAGAGGGGAAGCAGCCACTCAGGACACAAGAGGGAGTGGAGGGTTAAGCCAAGGTCGGGGTAACAAGCAGCCGAGGATGACCAAGGGACATGTGGCCAAGAGTCAGGGTCACAGGCAAACAAGAGTAGTCGAAGACCAGCCAAGATCTGTACACAGAGATAACGTAGCACACAGCAAGCGGGAACAAACACACAATGCTTAACAAACAACGTTGATCAGCAAAGCAGACCTGCAGTGCACGGATTAATAAAGAGTTCCTGGGGTGGAGCCATACAGGGAGGAGAGATGATAAAAGGCAGCCAGGTGAGAGGCTAAGATGCTAAGATGAACACATGGAGAGCAAGGTAAGCTGCCAGACATTACAACTACATTGCCATCTAAAGCATGGATGCTCAACCTGTGGCCCTCCACCTGTTGAGGAACTACAAGTCCCATGAGACATTGCAAGACTGACAGTTATAAGCATGACTCCCAAAAGCGGAGGCATAATGGAACTTGTAGTTCAGCAACACCTGGAGGGCCACAGGTTCAGCACCCGTGAACGAAAGTTTTAGTTTGAAAATGCTTCTCTTAAAGAAACTGATGTAGAAAGAAAGAGGTAAAAGGGATGGGTCCATGTGGGAATGGCTACCCAAACTTTCTAAATAAAAGGCTACCCAAAATTTCTAAATAAAAAGGCCAGAAGCGTAAGCTGAAAATTGGCTCCATAACATAACTCAGGAAGGTCTGTGCAAGAAGGGACTTCACCTGGGATGACTCTGCAGTTGCGTGAGTAGAGCCTGGAGTCCAGTTTTTTTACGAAAACCACAAACTATAACCCAAGCCAAGTGATTTTTTTTAGTGTATCCCTATTGCATACAGACCACTGCAAATGCTCATTTGCTATGAAGGGTAGGTAGCTTGTTGTCATGGATATGTAGTATATCTGGCAGCTTACCTTTCTCTCCATGTGTTCATTAGAGGCCAGGCTCTCTTATCTGGCTGCCTTTATCATCTCTCCTCCCTGTATGGCTCCACCCCAGGCCATCCCAGGAACTCTATATTAACCACTGCACTGCAAGTCTGCTTTGCTGATCAACATTGTTTGTTAGTATTGTGTGCTACGTTATCTCTGTGTACCGACTTTGGCTTTTCTCCGACTACTCCTGTTTGCCTGTGACCCTGACCCTTGGTTATCCCCGTCTGCTTGTTGCCCCGACCTCGACTTACCCTTCACTATTCCTTGTGTCCTGAGTGGCTGCTTCCCCTCTCTCCCTACGAAGCGTGACCCAGGGGACTCCTGGGGCCGCGACCTGGACCCAGTTGCAGCGAAGGCCATCCTCACCACTAGAGGCTCTGGTGAATACCAACTGGGTCTTAGACTCTGCGCCCTGGGGAATCTTGGGCTTAGGCTTCCTATAGGATCCTTGTCTGTGCCCCAGCGAACCTCTCCTCCATATCCACTCTGTGGTTCATCTGCAGCAGTCTGCTATAGGGTTTACTACCTTGTGGTGCACCCCTGCCTCCAACAGGGTGCACTTGTCATCTGACCACAGGTGACCTGAGACTTGTGCATGTGTGTGCTCTGTGCATCTTTGTCATTCTCTGTATCTCGTATTGTTTTCCTACAATTGTAAGTAGTTGTTATGTACAGCATTCTTGCTTAGTAAGGGACATTAATATATTAGAGGGGTTTCTCCTTCTTTGCCTTAACGCAATGTAACCTAAAAGATGTGAGATGTGTTGGGTGGGTACTAGGACTATCACTTGTAGGGCAGGTGAGAATTATTCTTCATGTTGCCCAAACCATGTTTCCACTTTGCCCTTTGCGCAGCTTTTGTCGCGGTCAGGATCGGAGACTCGGCGCTATGGCAGTAGAAGAGGCTCCCACCGACCAGCAGGATACAAGCAAGTCACCTTGGTGGATGACGCGGGCTCACCAGAGGCGCACTAACCGGTATTCACCGGAGCCCCTGATGGTGGGGATGGGTTTTGCTGTGTGTTAGTACCAGGTCACGCTCCTCAGGATCACCCCAGCAGGAGGTGAGAAAAGACGGGTCCAGCAGCAGATATAGAAAGTAGAACTGTAGTCAGTAAACAAGCCAAAAGGTTGGTCACAAGTGGTTGCATGTTGGGATGAAGCAGAAGCGTAGTCAAGGAACAAGCCAAAAGGTCGGGAAGGAGTGGTAGCGAAAATACAGACAGCAGCAAGAGTGACAAGAGCGAGATATCAGCTGGAGAGCGCAATAATCTGGCAAACAGGTATTGCAAAGGCATGGCTTTAAAAGGAAGTCAGTGGGAGGAGCAAAGAGTTCAAGGTTTACTAGAAACAAGGTTCAAGCAGGGGCGGCCCGTTCATTGTGTGTGCTCGGGCGCCGCCCCCTATCCATGCCCTGCTGCCCTCCCTATCCATGCTCCCCGGCCCCTTTCAGGGCGCATGATTTACAGCGGCAGGTTTTTTTTTTTTTAAGCACCTGATTAGAGCCAGAGGCTCTAATAGACTTCAAAATAGGGTGGGCTCGGGATGCAGAGCATTGATTTTGGAGCCCATCCAGTTGTGTTGCAACAGCGAATGAACATTTGCTGTTGCAACACTGATCCTCCTCCAGGGCCAATCAGGAAGCGGGTCTGATACCCGTCACCGATTGTCTGAAAGGTCAGGCGATCCAATTGGACGCCTAGGAGGAGGTGAGGAGATGCACGGCGGAAGCGAGAAGGAGAAGAGCCGCTGGCCGATGCCTAGATGCCCGATCCCCGCCACTGCTTGGTGCCCTGTTCCCTGCCACTCCTCGGTTTCCCAATCCCAGCTGCTGCTTGGTGCCCTGATCCCTGCCACTCCTTGGGTGCCCGATCTCAGCCGCTCCTCAGATGCCCTGATCCCTGCCGCTCCTCGGATGCCCGATCCCAGCCGCTGCATGGTGCCCTGATACCTGCCACTCCTCGGATGCCTGATCCCAGTCGCTGCTTGGTGCCCTGATCCCTGCCGCTCCTCGGATGCCCGATCCCAGCCGCTGCTTGGTGCCCTGATCCCCGCCGCTCCTCGGATGCTCGATCCCAGCCGCTGCTTGGTGCCCTGATCCCTGCCGCTCCTCGGATGCCCGATCCCAGCCGCTGCATGGTGCCCTGATCCCTGCCGCTCCTTGGATGCCCGATCCCAGCCGCCGCTTGGTGCCCTGATCCCTGCCACCCCTCGGGTGCCCGATCCCAGCTGCCGCTTGGTGCCCTGATCCCTGCAGCTCTTCAGGTGCCCGATTCCCTGCCGCTCCTCGGATTTGCCAGATCCCAGCCGCTGCTTGGTGCCCTGATCCCTGCCGCTCCTCGGATGCCCGATCCCAGCCGCTGCTTGATGCCCTGATCCCCGCTGCTCCTCGGGTGCCTGATCCCAGCTGCCACTTGGAGCCCTGATCCCTGTCGCTCCTCAGGTGTCCGATCCTAGCCGCTCCTCCACTGATGCCCGCCCCCTAGATAAGGTAGGTGCCAGTGGACCGACTGTCAGAGAGTAGTAGGGAATGGGGTGGTTTGAGTTGACGTTGGGGAGGAGGTTCGGTTGTTTGCCCCCCCTAAGCAGAAAAAACCCAGCTGCCACCGGGTTCAAGGCAAGATGGTCTAAGGAATTGTCCAGCATCTCAGCGAGAAGAGACTGCCAGTCACAGCAGAGGTTGCAGGTCCAGATTCAGGTCCTGACCACTTTACTGAACAGTCTAGGAAAGCTAAAACATTTTGCGGCCACTCATAATTCAACTTCCCAAGTTCCGCAACCTCTAAATATTTCATTACCGACTCCTTTTCTGCCGAGATAAAGCCTAATTGTTTTTTCATTAAAAGCAGAGGAGACCGCGGTCGTCCTTTCTGAACATGGCGGACGACAAGAGGTTCCGCGTTATTGAGATCCGGTATCAGCGACATAATGGCCTCTGCGCCTCCCGCTATCTCTCAGATCACGTCTGGCGGCTTATTTTAATTAAACAAAGAGATGCCGGACTGGAAGCTAATAAACTAATGGAGGGAAAACTGCATTAAAAGGGAAGCTCTGGCACTGAATGGCACAGATTAGAGACGTTCTGGGTCACGGCACAAAGAGGTGACACTGAGACGCGCTGACAACGGGTTCTAGAAGCTGGAGTTGTGCGCAGAGAAATCCGCCATTTATATTACATACACAAAGAAGAAGGATGAGATTTTAAAAAAAAGCGAAGACCGGGCCCGGACTGGGACAAAAAATAGGCACGGGCATTTTAGACTGAGCAGCCCATGGCTAATTTACCGGGAGGCATGGAGAGGGGCGGAGAATGTGGGGGGGGTAGAGATCTCAGGGGAGTGTGGAGAGCACTCGGGGGGCCAGAGATTACAGGGGGTAAAGAGCACTGGGGGGACCTGGAGAACACATAAGGGCTGGAGAGCACAAGCAGGGGCAGAGAACACGGGAGGCGGAGAGCACAGAGTGGCTGGAGGACACTTGAGTCGGAGAGCACTGAGGGGGTGAGGAGCAGGGGGCAGCTGGAGAGCACAAGCTGGGGTAGTAAACATGGAAGGTGAACAGCACAGGGGGGTGAGGAGCACTAGGGGGGGGTGAGGAGCACTGGGGGGGGGGGGGCGGAGAGCACAGGGGCAGCCGGAAAGCCCCGGCGTATAGCGCGCACCCCTAAAGTGGACCCTATTCCTGAGGAAAAAAAGAAGATTTTTGTACTTACAGTTTTGGTGTCTTGCGCGGCGTCCATCGGCGGCCTCGTCGGGTCCGGCGTCCGTCTGCGGCATTCGGGTGTCCTCTTCGTCGGGTCCGGCGTCCTTCTGCGGCTTAGGGTGTCCTCTTCGTCGGGTCCGGCTGCGGCTTCGGGTGTCCTCTTCGTCGGGTCCGGCTGCGGCTTCGGGTGTCCTCTTCGTCGGGTCCGGCTGCGGCTTCGGGTGTCCTCTTCGTCGGGTCCGGCTGCGGCTTCGGGTGTCCTCTTCGTTGGGTCCGGCTGCGGCTTCGGGTGTCCTCTTCGTCGGGTCCGGCTGCGGCTTCGGGTGTCCTCTTCGTCGGGTCCGGCGTCCTTCTGCGGCTTCGGGTGTCCTCTTCGTCGGGTCCGGCTGCGGCTTCGGGTGTCCTCTTCGTCGGGTCCGGCTGCGGCTTCGGGTGTCCTCTTCGTCGGGTCCGGCGTCCTTCTGCGGCGTCCTCCCCGCTCGATCCCCGCGCCGAGTTTGAATACTGTGCCGACATATACCGAGCGCAGTACAGTCGTGTATAGTCGGGCAGGCTCGGCTACTCTCGCGCTCACGTCCTGGACGTACAGGACGTGAGCGCGAGAGGAGCCGAGCCTGCCCGACTATACACGAGTGTACTGTGCTCGGTATATGTCGGCGCAGTATTCAAACTCGGCGCCGGAAATCGGGTATCGGCGTATATCGTGCACCCACGATTTTGCCCTGATTTTCAGGTCAAAAAAGTGCGCGGTATACCCCGATAAATACGCTATATATTTTTGGGGATATTTATTAAAGCAAAAAGTAACACAGTAATTTTTTTTAACCAAAAATATGTAGAAGAATACGTATCGGCCTAAACTGAGGGGGAAAAAAAACGGGGATTTATTTATTGGGGATATCCATCCCTTTCGCGCCGAGCGTACGCATATATGCGTCCTCGGCTTTCGGGGGTTATACCGGGATGATGCCCGCAGCTGCAGGCATCATCCCAGTACCGTTGTTTAGAACCGGCGCTTGGCTATCCGGACATAACGACCGATGTGGCTAAAAGCCGCTTGGTTGTTATGCCCCCCTCTCGCCGCTCTGACCAGGTCTCCCATCCCACTGGGAGACCCCATCCTCCATCCGGCACCTCCAGTGTTCAGGCGCAGACCGTAAACGGCTTTGATTCAGTCTCCGCAATGTGTAACACGGAAGCGACGTCATAAAAAAAAAAACACAATTTAATATTAAAAAAATAAATAAAATAAATAAGATAAAAAAATGTAAAGTCCCCGCGAGCTCACACAACAAAGAAAAAAGCATACGGAAGTGGCGCCCGCATATTAAAACGGTGTTTAAATCACACATGTGAGGCATCGCCGCGATCGTCAGAGCGAGAGCAATAATTCTAGCACTAGACCTCCTCTGTAACTCTAACCTGGTAACCATAAAAAAAAGTTTAGAGCGTCGTCTATGGAGATTTTTTTTTTTTTTTTAGGTACCGTAGTTTGTCGCCGTTCCACGAGTGCGTGCGATTATAAAGCGTGACATGTTGGGTGTCTATTTATTCGGCGCAACATCATCTTTCACATTACGCAAAAAAAAATTGGGCTAACTTTACTTTTTCATTTTTTTTCAATTCATGAAAATACATTTTTTTTCCAAAAAGTTGCGTTTAAAACACCGCCACACAAATACCGCGTGACATAAAATATTGCAACAATCGCCATTTTATTCTCTAGATTCTCTGATAAAAAAAATATATAATATAATGTTTGGGGGTTCTAAGTAATTTTTAGGGTTGTCCCGATACCACTTTTTTAGGACCGAGTACCGATACTTTTTTTTATGTACTCGCCGATACCGAATACCGATACTTTTTTTTAAATGCGTCCCCAAATGCAGCCATGTCCCCCCCACATATGCAGCCATGTCCCCCACATATGCAGCCATGTCCCCCCACATATGCAGCCATGTCCCCCACATATGCAGCCATGTCCCCCACATATGCAGCCATGTCCCCCCATATATGCAGCCATGTCCCCCACATATGCAGCCATGTCCCCCACATATGCAGCCCATGTCCCCCACATATGCAGCCATGTCCCCCACATATGCAGCCATGTCCCCCACATATGTAGCCATGTCCCCCACATATGCAGCCATGTCCCCCATATATGCAGCCATGTCCCCCACATATGCAGCCATGTCCCCCACATATGCAGCCATGTCCCCCACATATGCAGCCATGTCCCCCCATATATGCAGCCATGTCCCCCACATATGCAGCCATGTCCCCCACATATGCACCCATGTCCCCCACATATGCAGCCATGTCCCCCAGCCATGTCCCCCACATATGCAGCCATGTCCCTCATTAATTCAGCCATGTCCCCCACATATGCAGCCATGTCCACCTACATATGCAGCCATGTCCCCCACATATGCAGCCATGTCCCCCACATATGCAGCCATGTCCCCCCACATATGCAGCCATGTCCCCCACATATGCAGCCATGTCCCCCCATAAATGCAGCCATGTCCCCCACATATGCAGCCATGTCCCCCACATATGCAGCCATGTCCCCCACATATGCAAACATGTCCCCCACATATGCAAACATGTCCCCCATTAATGCAGCCATGTCCCCCACATATGCAGCCATGTCCCCCACATATGCAGTCATGTCTCCAAACATATGCAGCCATGTCCCCCACATATATGCAGCCATGTCCCCCACATATATGCAGCCATGTCCCCCCACATATGCAGCCATGTCCCCCCACATATCCAGCCATGTCCCCAAACATATGCAGGCATGTCCCCAAACATATGCAGGCATGTCCCCAAACATATGCAGGCATGTCCCCCTTACCTAAATGATGATGCCGTTGCCGCCGCCGCTGCCGCGTTAATCACCGTGCGGCGAACATTACAGGCAGCTTTCGTTCGAATAGCTGTTTTCCCCGCCGCGCAAAGGACACTCCCCCTTGCTCGGGATTGGACAGATCCGTCCAATCCCGAGCAAGGGGGAGTGCCTATACACGGCGCAGCGGGGAAAACAGCTATTCAAACGAAAGCTGCCTGTAATGTTCGCCGCACGGTGATTAACGCGGCAGCGGCGGCTTTGCGATATACGGCGGCGGCGCGGGGGGGCGGCAAGTATTCTATTCAGGCATCGGGGGCATTTGGGGGAGTACAAGTACCCCCGCAAATACTCGGTATCCGTCTCGATACCAATACTGGTATCGGTATCGGGACAACCCTAGTAATTTTTTAGCAAAAAATGCGAATTTTAACTTGTAAACACCAAATGTCAGAAATAGGCGTAGGCATGAAAGGGTTATTGTAGCAAAAAGTAAAAAATATAGCGCTTTTTTTTTTTTTTCGAAATTGTCGCTCTGTAGCGCAAAAAAAAAATAAAGACTGCAAAATACTTTTTCCTGCTACGGCTGCCGGAATTTTAAAAAGTCACGTCGGGTGGGAAATCATAAAAAGAAAAAAAAGGACTTTCCGCCCGTTAATCAAGGTCGCGCTCGCCGTCGGCGGGGCCCGGAACATGCTAATTTGTCCCGGCTTTTAATTGCCTGATGTTTTATTTTCCACGGGAGATAGATAACGCCGAGTACACAAAGCCAACCGCGTCCCGAGAAACCCCCCCCCTCGTCAAAGTCGGAACAGAACGCGGCCGCGTCCCGATTAACCCCTCCGGCGCCGAGCCGGTTAACGCCCTCCCCTGAAAAGCAGGCGCCTGCCGAGTGATGGAACGTTAATATTAGGCGGGGCCATTAAAATGCAGGATGGTGTTCAACGAGTGGAATAATGGAATCATTACCCCGAGCTTGTACGGCTTGCGGAAGATAAACGGCGCAATCGCAATCCGAATCGCGTTACAAATGGCCCAATTAATCACGGGCCTACCAGAGACATGGCTGGCTGCCCCCGCCCTCCCCCCTCGCGCCTCCGCCCGAGTGAGAGAACATCGAACGCGGCACGGCGCCGACACCTCTCGAGACGTCGGGAGGACATCTGGACCGTGTTGAACAAGATCCTCCGTCACCCCGCTAACAAATACAAATAACCGCGCCGCGTCCAAAAAAGTCATTAAAAAAAAGTAAGAACGCGGGATTCGCATTCCGAGGATGTTCTGACATTTATCTTGCGTTTCCAACCGCCGAGAACAGTAAAGTTTAATCACGCCGAAAAGGGAGCCCATCCCCCACCATCAGCTTCTTACCCAAATGTTAAATGCAAATCACTAAAATATCATATTTTAACCGCTTCAGCCCCGGACCATTTCGCAGCTCAAGGACCGGGGGCCCCTTTTCGCGATTCGCCACTGCGTCGCTTTAACTGTACGGTTGTGCGGTCGTGCGACGTGGCTCCCAAACAAAATTGACGTCCCTTCCCCGCAAACAGAGTTTTCTTCTGGTGGTATTTGATCGCCTCTGCGGTTTTTATTTTTTGCGCTATAAAACAAAAATAGAGCGACAATTAAAAAAAAATAAAAAAATTAAATCAATATTTTTAACTTTTTGCTATAATAAATATCCGCAAAAAAAAAATATGAAAAAAAAAAAAAAAATGTCCGATAGTCCGATACGTATTCTTCTACTTATTTGTGGTAAAAAAAAAAAAAAAAAAATATCGCAATAAGCGTTCATCGATTGGTTTGCGCAAAATTTATAGCGTTTACAAAATAGGGGATAGTTTTATGGCATTTTTATCAAGAATTTTTTCCTTACTGCTAATGGCGGCGATCTGCGATTTTTATCGTGACTGCGAGATCGTGGCGGACACATCGGACACTTTTGCGACCATTTTCAAATATATCAGCGATCAGTGCTAGAAAAAGTGCACTGATCACCGTGAAAATGACACTGGCAGGGAAGGGGTTAACCTGTAGGGGGAGCTGAAGGGGTTAAGTGCGTCCCATTGTGCGATTCTTACTGTAGGGGGGGGGCGTGGCTGGACGTGTGACGTCACTGATCGTCGTTTCCCTAGAACAGATGATCACTGCCACAGTGAAGAACGGGGAAACGTTTGTTTACACTCACCCCGTTCTTCAGCTCCTGTGACCCGATCGCGGGACTCCGGCGGGGCCGCGGGTGCGGTCATGGAGCTTCGTACCGGGTCGCGACCCACGGCTGGGTTCTTAAAGGGGACATACATGCCACTCTGTCGACGTAAGTGGTTAAGGACTAGTGTTGCTCACGAATATTCGCATTGCGAATATTCGCTACGAATATTGCATATTCGAGTATTCGCGAATAACTCGAATATCGCGGCGAATATTCGCTATTTCGAATATTCGTATTTTTCTAATTTCGCAATAAATTTCGCAATAGCGAAATTTCGCAATTTTTTTTTTTTATAAAATATAGCGAATATTCCTAAATATCGAATATTCGTGATTCTTTATCCAAAAAAAAAAATAGCGAAATTTGGCAATCATTTTCGCTTTCGCATATGCGAAATTTCGCTATTTTTTTTTTTTTTTATAAAATATAGCGAATATTCGTAAATATCGAATATTCGTGATATTTTATAAAAAAATTAAAAATAGCGAAATTTCGCATTAGCGAAATATTCGTGATATTTTATAAAAAAAAATAAAAAATAGCGAAATTTTGCAATTTTTTATTTTTTTTTATAAAATATCACGAATATTCGATATTAACGAATATTCGCGAATATTCTTTGAAATATTCGCGAAATATTGCGAAATCGAATATGGCGTATTCCGCGAATAACTCGAATATCGCGGCGAATATTCGTATTTTTCAAATTTCGCAATAAATTTCGCACTAGCGAAATTCCGCAATAGCGAAATTTCGCATTTTTTTTTTTATAAAATATAGCGAATATTCGTAAATATCAAATATTCGTGATATTTTATAAAAAAATTAAAAATAGCGAAATTTCGCATTAGCGAAATATTCGTGATATTTTATAAAAAAAAATAAAAAATAGCGAAATTTTGCAATTTTTTATTTTTTTTTATAAAATATCACGAATATTCGATATTAACGAATATTCGCGAATATTCTTCGAAATATTCGCGAAATATTGCGAAATCGAATATGGCGTATTCCGCGAATAACTCGAATATCGCGGCGAATATTCATATTTTTCAAATTTCGCAATAAATTTCGCACTAGCGAAATTCCGCAATAGCGAAATTTCGCATTTTTTTTTTTTTTTTTTTTATAAAATATAGCGAATATTCGTAAATATCAAATATTCGTGATATTTTATAAAAAAATTAAAAATAGCGAAATTTCGCATTAGCGAAATATTCGTGATATTTTATAAAAAAAAATAAAAAATTGCGAAATTTTGCAATTTTTTATTTTTTTTTATAAAATATCACGAATATTCGATATTAACGAATATTCTTCGAAATATTCGCGAAATATCGCGAAATCGAATATGGCGTATTCCGCTCATCACTATTAAGGACCAGCGAACGACGATATACGTCGTCACAATGGCACGGCTGGGCAGATGGACGTACCTGTATGCCCCCCTTTAAGACGCGGCATTGTGGGCGCGCGCTTTGCGACCTCCGCGAATCCGACCACGGGTCCCGCGGACATCGAGAGTCCACGGAGAGGTAGAACAGGGGAAATGCTGATGTAAACAAGGCATTTCCCCGTTCTGCCTAGTCACAGGACACTGATCACAGCTCCCTGTAATCGGGAGCAGCGAAAAGTGTCGTGACACACATAGCCCATCCCCCTCACAGTTAGAACACATCCCTAGGTCACACTTAACCCCTTTAGCGCCACCTACTGCTTAACTCCTTCCCTGCCAGTGTCATTTACACAGTAATCAATGCATTTTTTTATAGCACCGATCGCTGTATAAATGACAAAGGTCCCAAAATGGCATCAAAAGTGTCCGAAGTGTCGCAGTCACGATAAAAAAAACGCTGATCGCCGCCATTAGTAGTAAAAAAAAAAAACTATAATAAAAATGCCATAAAACTACCCCCTATTTTGTAAACGCAATGTGCCAGATTCTCGTAGGTGTCGGCGGCCGTAGCGTATATCCCATTTGCACCACGCCGCCGCAACTTAGAGACGCGAGTGCCGTATTCTCAAAAGCACTCGCTCCGTAATTTGCGGCGGCGTGGTGCAAATGGCCCGGCGTAAGCCCGGGTAATTCAAATGTGGTTGAGGTGGGCGTGTTTTATGTAAATCAATAAATCAATCGTGACCCCACGTTTTTTGACGTTTTTTTTTTAACTGCGCATGCGCCGCCCGTGGACGTATCCCAGCGCGCACCCTCCAAATGACGCCGCAAATACCTTTTTTTTTTTTCGACGTGAACGTAACTTACGCAAAGCCCTATTCGTGAACGAGTTACGCAAACGACGCTGTCCCGGCGTCCATACCTAACATTGGCGTAGGCCGGACCTTCGCAAAGCTAACCCACCATGTAGCAGGGGTAACTTTCCGCTTTACGCAAACGACGACACATTCGGGAATCGGCGTATCAGGCTCATTTGCATATTCGACGCGGAAATCGACGGAGACGCCACCCGGCGGGCAGCGAAAATACGCAACTTAGATCCGGCGGTGTAAGTGACTTGCGCCCGTCGGATCTACGCCAAATCTATGCGTAACTGATTCTAAGAATCAGGCGCATAGACCCGACGCCGCACAGAGATACGACGGCGTATCTCCTATAAGAATCTGGCCCAGTGACTTTTGCGCACACCAATCGATAAACGCTTATTGCGATTTTTTTTTTTACCAAAAATATGTAGAAGAATACGTAATCGGCCTGAACTGAGGGAAAACATTTTTTTTTTATATATTTTTGGGGGATATTTATTACAGCAAAAAGTTAAAAATATTGCTTTTTTTTTTCAAAATTTTCGCTCTATTTTTGTTTATAGCGCAAAAAATAAAAGCGGCAGAGGTGATCAAATACCACCAAAAGAAATCTCTGTTTGTGGGAAGAAAAGGACGCCGATTTTGTTTGGGAGCCGCGTCGCACAACCGCGCAATGGTCAGTTAAAGCGAAAATGGACCGGTCATTGGGCAGCCAAATCCTCGGGGGCTGAAGTGGTTAAAAACATTCCCATGCCCCCCCCCCCCTCCCCCCCTCATTCGTCTTACCTGCAGAATTTGTGGTCTGTCTTCAAACAGGGCGGCCAAGTACTTGTAGTCGGCGTAGGCCCAGAACTCCGCCCGGTCAAACCCTCCAAATGCTCCACACCGCTCCGAAGAGTCTCCACCAATCCAAGACCGGAACTGCCCGACCGTCCCATCCATATAATCGCATTCAGTCTCAAACTGCGGCTCTGTGTAGGAAAAAAAAGAAAAAAGAGAAGATCGGCGGTGAGTGAGGTACAGCGCTGCGGAGGAGGAAGCACAATCTGCCTATGTAATGAGGAAATGGAGCCAAGCCTTCAGAAGAAGCTGTGATCACCTGGACAGGAAATGGGGGGGGGGGGGAGGGGAGAATTCTACCCAAAAGGAGACCAAGACAGCCACAAAGATATTCTAAACCTTCCTTCTCAGAACAAGTAAAAACCTTGGATGGAGCATCACTTCAATACCGGGCACTCATTTTTTCTCATAGGTGTATTTTATATATGATAGACAAAATATCAACCAAAACTCCAGAGAGATCACATAAATAAGTATTTGACCCCCTTAGTAGTTGGGGGAGGTTCCTTAGTAGTTAGGGAAGGTCCCTTAGTAGTTAGGGGAGGTCCCTTAGTAGTTGGGAAAGGTCCCTTAGTAGTTGGGAAAGGTCCCTTAGTAGTTGGGGGAAGGTCCCTTAGTAGTTGGGGGAGGTCCCTTAGTAGTTGGGGGAAGGTCCCTTAGTAGTTGGGGAAGGTCCCTTCGTAGTTGGGGGAAGGTCCCTTAGTAGTTGAGGAAGGTCCCTTAGTAGTTGGGAAAGGTCCCTTAGTAGTTGGGAAAGGTCCCTTAGTAGTTGGGAAAGGTCCCTTAGTAGTTGGGGGAAGGTTCCTTAGTAGTTGGGGGAGGTCCCTTAGTAGTTGGGAAAGGTCCCTTAGTAGTTGGGAAAGGTCCCTTAGTAGTTGGGGAAGGTCCCTTAGTAGTTGAGGAAGGTCCCTTAGTAGTTGGGAAAGGTCCCTTAGTAGTTGGGGTAGGTCCCTTAGTAGTTGGGGGAAGGTTCCTTAGTAGTTGGGGGAGGTCCCTTAGTAGTTGGGGGAGGTCCCTTAGTAGTTGGGGGAGGTCCCTTAGTAGCTGGGGGAGGTCCCTTAGTAGTTAGGGGAGGTCCCTTAGTAGTTAGGGGAGGTCCCTTAGTAGTTGGGGAAGGTCCCTTAGTAGTTGGGGAAGGTCCCTTAGTAGTTGAGGAAGGTCCCTTAGTAGTTGAGGAAGGTCCCTTAGTAGTTGAGGAAGGTCCCTTAGTAGTTTGGGGAAGGTCCCTTTGTAGTTTGGGGTAGGTCCCTTTGTAGTTTGGGGAAGGTCCCTTAGTAGTTGGGGGAAGGTCCCTTAGTAGTTGGGGAAGGTCCCTTAGTAGTTGGGGAAGGTCCCTTAGTAGTTGGGGAAGGTCCCTTAGTAGTTGGGGAAGGTCCCTTCGTAGTTGGGGAAGGTCCCTTCGTAGTTGAGGAAGGTCCCTTCGTAGTTGAGGAAGGTCCCTTCGTAGTTGGGGGAAGGTCCCTTAGTAGTTGGGGGAAGGTCCCTTAGTAGTTGGGGGAAGGTCCCTTAGTAGTTGGGGGAAGGTCCCTTAGTAGTTGGGGAAGGTCCCTTAGTAGTTGGGGGAAGGTCCCTTAGTAGTTGGGGGAAGGTCCCTTAGTAGTTGGGGAAGGTCCCTTAGTAGTTGGGGAAGGTCCCTTAGTAGTTGGGGAAGGTCCCTTAGTAGTTGGGGGAAGGTCCCTTAGTAGTTGGGGGAAGGTCCCTTAGTAGTTGGGGGAAGGTCCCTTAGTAGTTGGGGGAAGGTCCCTTAGTAGTTGGGGGGTCCCTTAAGGTCCCTTAGTAGTTGGGGAAGGTCCCTTAGTAGTTGGGGAAGGTCCTTAGTAGTTGGGGGAAGGTCTTAGTAGTTGGGGAAGGTCCCTTAGTAGTTGGGGAAGGTCCCTTAGTAGTTGGGGGAAGGTCCCTTAGTAGTTGGGGGAGGTCCCTTGTTGGGAAGCACAGAGGTCAGACGTTTCTTGTAGTCGGTGATCAGGTCTCCACACATCTCAGAAGGGATTTTCTCTTCTTTACAGATCTTCTCTAAATCCTGAAGGTTTCTTGGCACCTCAAAGTTTCAGTTCCCTCCATACATTTTCTATAGGATTAAGGTCTGGAGACCGGCTGGGCCACTCCATGACCATAATGATGTTTTTTTCTTGAGCCTCTCCTTTGTTGCCTTGGCGGTGTGTTTTGGGTCATTGTCATGCTGGAAGACCCGTCCATGACCCATCTTCAGTGTCCTGTCTGAGGGAAGAAGGTTCTCCTCCAAGATCTTACAATACATGGCCCCGTCCATTAGCCCCTCATTGCAGCAAAGTCAGCCTGGACCTTTATCAGAGAAACGGACCCAAATCCTCATGTCCCCCCCCCCCCGTGTGACTGTAGGGATGGAGTTCTTAGGGTCATAGTCACCATTCTTCTTCCTCCAATCACAGCGAGTCGAGTTGATGCCAAAAAGCTGAATTTTGGTCTCATCTGACCACAGAACTTTCTCCCGATCTTCTCTGAATCATTTAGATGATCGTTGGGAGACTTCAGACGTCCTGTACTTGTGTCTTCCTGAGGAGGGGACCTTCAGGATTTCAATCCATGGCGGTGTATTGTGTCACCAATGGTGTGTTTGGTGACTGTGGTCCCAACTGAGATCCTTCACAAGCTCCTCCCATGTAGTTCTGGGCGGATCCCTCACTTGACATGACTTTATGGCATGACTGTACATGCGCCTTCCGGAGGAGGGGGGCTCGCCGTGTTTGGAGGGAGTAAAATGCCGACTATGACCCCAAGAACTCCATCTTGGATGAGAACCTTCTTTCCTCAGCTAGAACACAGAAGACGGGTCATGGATGGTCCTTCAGCATGACAATAACAACATGTACAGACCCGTCTGAAGTC
This sequence comes from Rana kukunoris, assembly GCA_029574335.1. Lineage (NCBI taxonomy): Eukaryota > Metazoa > Chordata > Amphibia > Anura > Ranidae > Rana > Rana kukunoris. Next base: position 245,941,458 of record CM056054.1, read on the forward strand.
TCCCAATGATTATCTAAATGATTCGGAGAAGATCGGGGGAAAGTTCTGAGGTCAGATGCAGGAATGGGCTACAAGAACGTCAGCAAGAAGCTCGGTGAGAAGGAGACAAGTGTTGGGGCGATTGGAAGAAATACAAAATAGCCATCGATCGTCCTCCTCAGGCTGGAGCTCCATGGAAGATTTCTCCTCATGGGGTGAGGATGGTCATGAGAAAAGTGAGGGATCCGCCCAGAACTACATGGGAGGAGGAGCTTGTGAAGGATCTCAAGCCAGTTGGGACCACAGTCACCAAACACACCATTGGTGACACAATACACCGCCATGGATTGAAATCCTGAAGGTCCCACAAGGTCCCCTCCTCACAAAGACACAAGTACAGAACGTCTGAAGTCTCCCAATCTAATGATTCAGAGAAGATCGGGAGAAAGTTCTGTGATCGGATGAGGTCAAAATTCAGCTCTTTGGCATCAACTCGACTCATCGTGTTTGGAGGAAGAAAAATGGTGTCAGTCACACGGGGGGGGGGAAACATGAGGATTTGGGGGGGGGGTCTTCAATAAAGGTCCAGGCCGACTTTTGAGGGGCCAATGGGCGGGGCCATGTATTGTAAGATCTTAGATGGGAACCTTCTTCCCTCAGACAGAACACTGAAGATGGGTCATGGACGGGTCTTCCAGCATCACAATGACCCAAAACACACTGCCAAGGCAACAAAGGAGAGGCTCAAGAAGAAGCACATTGAGTGGCCAAGCCAGTCTCCAGACCTTAATCCTATAGAAAATTTATGGAGGAGCTGAAACTTCGAGTTGCTAAGAGACCTTCAGGATTTAGAGAAGATCTGTAAAGAAGAGAAAATCCCTCCTGAGATGTGTGGAGACCTGATCACCGACTACAAGAAACGTCTGACCTCTGTGCTTCCCAACAAGGGACCTCCCCCAACTACTAAGGGACCTCCCCCAACTACTAAGGGACCTCCCCCAACTACTAAGGGACCTCCCCCCAACTACTAAGGGACCTCCCCCAACTACTAAGGAACCTCCCCCAACTACTAAGGGACCTCCCCCAACTACTAAGGGACCTCCCCCCAACTACTAAGGAACCTCCCCCAACTACTAAGGAACCTCCCCCAACTACTAAGGGACCTCCCCCAACTACTAACGGACCTCCCCCAACTACTAAGGGACCTCCCCCAACTACTAAAGGGGGTCAAATACTTATTTTCCTCCATTTATAATATTTGTATCAGTTTCGGTTGATATTCTGTTTCTATCATATAACATACACCTATGAGAAAAATTACAGACCCTTCATTTCCCCAAAAACTGACAAAAAAAAACATTTTTTTTTATTAAAAAATACTTTTCTTTTAAACAAGTTTCCTGTGGAATGTTTATTCTATTGTATTCCACGTGGAAGGCTGTAGAACAGGCATGTCCAAAGTCCGGACCGCGGGCCAAATGCGGCCCCCCCTGTTGATTTAATATGGCCCCCCTGGGGATTCGGATATATATATTGTTTGTGGCCCCCAGGGCCACAAAAGATGTATACCGTATTTATTGGCGCTGCCTTGGAGGGGACAGGGAGGGGGGCAGGACGAGCGCTGTCAGATTACATGAGGAGAATCTCCTGTTTACTCAGCAGCGTCTCTATTGGAAGTCTCGTCTCCTTGGATGCCATTGGACGACTGCTCTGTCTATCATAGGAGGCGGGATTTTGTATTAAAGAGGAAACCGAGTAAATAAGAGATTCTCCTGTATGTAATCTGTCGGCACTAGTCCCGCCCCCCTCCCTCTGCCCTCCGAGGCTGCAGATGGGCATCGATCAGGCTGTACTGATGGCAATGGTAAGGCTGCATTCTTTGCACATGTGAGGCTGCATTGGTTGCAATGGTAAGGCTGCATTTAGGGCACATGAGAGGCTGCATTTAGGGCACATGAGAGGCTGCATTTAGGGCACATGAGAGGCTGCATTGGTTGCTATAGTGATGCTGCATTGGTTGCAATGGTGAGGCTGCATTGGTTGCAATGGTGAGACTGCCTTCGTGGCAATGGTGAGGCTGCATTCGTGGCAATGGTGAGGCTGCATTTATGGCAATGGTGAGGCTGCATTTGTGGCAATGGTGAGGATGCATTGGTTGCAATGGTGAGGCTGCATTCGTGGCAATGGTGAGGCTGCATTTGTGGCAATGGTGAGGCTGCATTCGTGGCAATGGTGAGGCTGCATTCGTGGCAATGGTGAGGCTGCATTCTTGGCAATGGTGAGGCTGCATTCTTGGCAATGGTGAGGCTGCATTCAGGCAATGGTGAGGCTGCATTTGTGGCAATGGTGAGGCTGCATTCGTGGCAATGGTGAGGCTGCATTCGTGGCAATGGTGAGGCTGCATTCGTGGCAATGGTGAGGCTGCATTCTTGGCAATGCTAAGCCCGTGCGTGTTATACGCCGATAAATACGGTATATCCAAATAACACGCCCAAGCTCATCCTTAGTCCTGAGCAGCGCTCTGGGATCCGTTGGGGCCACAAAAGAAATATATACAGTGTATCCAAATAACACGCCCGAGCTCATCTCTTCACCACACACGCCACAAAGGTGAGAGAATTCTTGTTGGGCCGTGTATTAGTTGCTCAGACGAACGCACTTGGACCGAATTTTAACGGTTCGAAGAACGTCGGGCAAAATAGTCGGCCCTCGCGCATGTTCACTTCATCAAATCTGGCCCTCTTTGAAAAAAGTTTGGACACCCCTGCTGTAGAATGTTGAGGGTTTAATGCTACTTTTAAGTCGTTTCGTGACCGAGCGCGGAGTTTGTATTTTTATATTTTAGGATTTCAAATTTTTTAATTTTTTTCACGCCGACAATAAAGAAAAAATACAAAATAAAAAAATACAAAAAGCCAAAATAAAATTCCCCGGAAGGGTAAACATCACAATAACAGTTGGGTGAAGACTCTCGTTTTTCCCCCGTCGCTCGCCTCGTACAAATACAGAAGCGCGCTCGGCGCATAAAAGGCTTTCCTCGCTGTCTTTGAAAATAGACTTGAAAACGCAAAGAAAAAGTGTCACTTCGTCAAGAAGAGGAAACAAAACAAAAAAACAAAAACAAACACTGACGCGGCCGCCATCGCTGTGATCCGAGCTGAACTCGCCGTCGGTTGTTTTTCTTTTCTCCCTCTTGAGCGGTGAAGAGGCTAATCGCGCTCGCGGATGTCTCCGCGTCTTCAGACGGCTACGTATCCCCGAGAACAAAAGACGGAAATTCTCACGGGAGGGGCTGTCAGCTGTACGCCGCGAACCCGACGTGATCAGAGGATCGGACGCCTCTTCGCGGGCCGAGGCGAGCGATCGTTCGGTCTTGTACCCCCCCTTCCCCGCAGCGAGTTAGGCGCTCAGTGATGTTCCGCGGGCAGGATGGGGGAACGTGGCGGTTTAAAAAGGTGAATTACGAAGCGCGTCGGTCCTACAAATGTTTTTTTGCACTCTGTGAAAAACGCCAATCTTTTCTTTTCATCTCGCAGCGGCGGAGCTTTTCAGAACTCTCCGGCTCCGAGCTGTCAGCTGTATGGCGAGGAAAACCCCTCTGAGCGCTCGCCCTCGCTTGGCAGGTATACAGCGCCCTTTTATGTTAAATAAAAAAAAATAGAAAAACACAGTACAATGAAATGGCGGGAAATTAAAAAAATATTTTATAAATACTTTGCTCTCATGTTAACATTCCTCTCAGACCAGTGGAGGCTAACTTGAAAATAATCCCCCCGTATGTGTGTCGGTGGAAGCAATAATAACCCCCAGCATTGGTGTCAGTGGAAGCAATAATAACCCCCAACATTGGTGTCAGTGGAAGCAATAATAACTCCCAGCATTGGTGTCAGTGGATGCAATAATAACCCCCAGCATTGGTGTCAGTGGACGCAATAATAACCCCCAGCATTGGTGTCAGTGGACGCAATAATAACCCCCAGCATTGGTGTCAGTGGAGGCAATAATAATCCCCAGCATTGGTGTCAGTGGACGCAATAATAACCCCCAGCATTGGTGTCAGTGGAGGCAATAATAATCCCCAGCATTGGTGTCAGTGGACGCAATAATAACCCCCAGCATTGGTGTCAGTGGAGGCAATAATAACCCCCAGCAGTGGTGTCAGTGGAGGCAATAATAACCCCCAGCATTGGTGTCCAGCGGAGGCAATAATAACCCCCAGCATTGGTGTCAGTGGAGGCAATAATAACCCCCACCATTGGTGTCGGTGGAAGCAATAATAACCCCCAGCAGTGGTGTCAGTGGAGGCAATAATAACCCCCAGCATTGGTGCCAGTGGAGGCAATAATAACCCCCAGCAGTGGTGTCAGTGGAGGCAATAATAACCCCCAGCATTGGTGTCAGTGGACGCAATAATAACCCCCAGCATTGGTGTCAGTGGAGGCAATAATAACCCCCAGCATTGGTGTCAGTGGAGGCAATAATAACCCCCAGCATTGGTGTCAGTGGACGCAATAATAACCCCCAGCATTGGTGTCAGTGGAGGCAATAATAATCCCCAGCATTGGTGTCAGTGGACGCAATAATAACCCCCAGCATTGGTGTCAGTGGAGGCAATAATAACCCCCAGCAGTGGTGTCAGTGGAGGCAATAATAACCCCCAGCATTGGTGTCCAGCGGAGGCAATAATAACCCCCAGCATTGGTGTCAGTGGAGGCAATAATAACCCCCAGCATTGGTGTCAGTGGACGCAATAATAACCCCCAGCATTGGTGTCAGTGGAGGCAATAATAACCCCCAGCATTGGTGTCAGTGGAGGCAATAATAACCCCCAGCATTGGTGTCAGTGGACGCAATAATAACCCCCAGCATTGGTGTCAGTGGAGGCAATAATAATCCCCAGCATTGGTGTCAGTGGAGGCAATAATAACCCCCAGCAGTGGTGTCAGTGGAGGCAATAATAACCCCCAGCATTGGTGTCCAGCGGAGGCAATAATAACCCCCAGCATTGGTGTCAGTGGAGGCAATAATAACCCCCAGCAGTGGTGTCAGTGGAGGGGTGGTGGGGGGGGTGGTGGGGGGGGGGGGGGCAGGGGGGTCATGGGGCATAATAACCCCCAGCATTGGTGTCAGTGGAGGCAATAATAACCCCCAGCATTGGTGTCAGTGGAGGCAATAATAACCCCCAGCATTGGTGTCAGTGGAGGCAATAATAACCCCCAGCAGTGGTGTCAGTGGAGGCAATAATAACCCCCAGCATTGGTGTCAGTGGATGCAATAATAACCCCCAGCAGTGGTGTCAGTGGAGGCAATAATAACCCCCAGCATTGGTGTCAGTGGAAGCAATAATAACCCCCAGCAGTGGTGTCAGTGGAGGCAATAATAACCCCCAGCATTGGTGTCAGTGGAGGCAATAATAACCCCCAGCATTGGTGTCAGTGGAGGCAATAATAACCCCCAGCAGTGGTGTCAGTGGAGGCAATAATAACCCCAGCATTGGTGTCAGTGGAGGCAATAATAACCCCCAGCATTGGTGTCAGTGGAGGCAATAATAACCCCCAGCATTGGTGTCAGTGGAGGCAATAATAACCCCCAGCATTGGTGTCAGTGGAGGCAATAATAACCCCCAGCATTGGTGTCGGTGGATGCCATATCAGATATCGGCATAAATAGCTGGAGGCGTCACACTGGCACAGAACTCAGCATGATGAAGGGATCGGTGATGACAGGTCCTCTTTCATACTCACACCTAGACGCCGTTGGCAGTGAACTGTCTCCATCCCGAGGATAATAAATGAATGAATGGAGTTTATTTTTCTATTCGGATCTCTTAATTCCGATCCCGACATTAATGTAGAAGTGTCAGAGCCGGGGACATGGAATGATCTCTCTGTTATGAGCGCTTGTTTTGCCCTTTATGAAGAATGTCGGGCGGATCGAAGGTAAACGAGGGAAAACAGATGATCCGTGAATTGTATTTATTAAGATAGAATGTCTCCATTAGAATCACTTTATATCCGAGACCCATGACTGAGGAGGGATGGGGGGGGGGGGGGGGGGGGCTGGGATGAGGGATGGGGGCCAAGATGAGGGATAGGGGGTCGGTATGAGGGGTTGGTATGAGGGATGGGGGACTGAGATGAGCAATGGGGGCTAGGATGAGGAATGGGGGGTCGAGATGAGGCATAGGGGTTGGTATGAGGGATGGGGGCCTGGGATGAGCAATGGGGGGGCCGGAAAGAGGAATGGGGGGGGTGCCGAGATGAGGGATAAGGGTTGGTATGAGGGATGGGGGCATGGGATGAGCAATGTGGGGGGCCGGAATGAGGGATGGGGGCCAGGATAAGGGGATGGGGGTCGGAATGAGGGCCTGGGATGAGCAATGGGGGGCCGGGATGAGGGATAGGGGTCGGTATGAGGGTTGGTATGGGGGATAGGGCCTGTGATGAGCAATGGGGGGGCCGGAAAGAGGAGAATGGGGGACCGAGATGAGGGATAGGGGTCGGTATGAGGGTCGGTATGAGGGATGGGGGCCTGGGATGAGGGATAGGGGCCTGGGATGAGCAATGGGGGGGCCGGAAAGAGGAATGGGGGACCAAGATGAGGATAGGGGTCGGTATTAGGTTCGGTATGAGGGATGGGGGCCTGGGGGATGAGCAATGGGGGGGCCGGAATGAGGGGGCCGGGATGAGGGATGGGGGCCAGAATAAGGGATGGGGTCGGAATGAGGGCCTGGGATGAGCAATGGGGGGCCGGGATGAGGAATGGGGGGCGGGATGAGGGATAGGGGTCGGGTATGAGGGTTGGTATGGGGGATAGGGGCCTGTGATGAGCAATGGGGGGGGCCGGAAAGAGGAATGGGGGACCGAGATGAGGGATAGGGGTCGGTATGAGGGATGGGGGCCTGGGATGAGGGATAGGGGTCGGTATTAGGGTTGGTATGAGGGATGGGGGCCTGGGATGAGCAATGGGGGGGCCGGAATGAGGGATGGGGCCCAGAATGAGGGATGAGGGTCGGAATGAGGGCCTGGGATGAGCAATGGGGGGCCAGGATGAGGAGATGGGGGGCCGAGATGAGGGATAGGGTCAGTATGAGGGTTTGGTATGAGGGATAGGGGCCTGGGATGAGCTATGGGGGCCGGAAAGAGGAATGGGGGGTCGAGGTGAGGGATAGGGGTCGGTATGAGGGTTGGTATGAGGGATGGGGGCCTGGGATGAGCAATGGGGGGCCGGGATGAGGAATAGGGGGCCAAGATGGGGGGTCGGAATGAGGGATGGGGGCCAGGATAAGAGATGGGGGTCAGAATGGAGGCCGGAGGCCTCTCCCCCAGCACCCTTTACCTACTGTACCCCTTCTCCACCTACTGTACCCCTTCTCCACCTACTGCATCCCTTCCTCCCACTGTATGCCTTCACCTCCTGAACCCCCTAAGCAGGACGCCCAAAAGTAAGATTTTGGGGTAAATACACGACCAGTTATAGAGAGCGATGTTTGTGTTTTTCTGTATGGATAACAAGAGTCACTTCATCAAAGTATTGAATTTTCAGTGAATTATTGCAACTTATATAAATATATGAGGTCATTGTCACAAAACAATTGAGATAAATTATTAAAGTCTATTCACTGAAAAAAATAAAATAAAAAAAACACAATCGGTTATTTATCTCATGGTCCGGGCAATCATTATTCCGGAAATGTGGAAAATAACAACGAGGGGAACTCTGCACCGATCAATAAAGAAAACAAAACAATGTATTCCGATCTTCCTCCCTCTGTACTCTCTCCGCACTTCCCTACCTCTCCCTCTCTCCGCACTCCTTCCCTACCTCCCCCTCTCTCCGCACTCTTCTTCCCTACCTCTCCCTCTCTCCGCACTCTTCTTCCCTACCTCCACCTCTCTCCTCACTCTTCTTCCCTACCTCCCCCTCTCTCCACCTCTCTTCTTCCCTACCTCTCCCTCTCTCTGCACTCTTCTTCCCTACCTTCCCTCTCTCTCTCACTTCTTCCCTACCTCCCCCTCTCTCCGCACTTCTTCCCTACCTCCTCCCCCTCTCTCCACCTACTTCTTCCCTACCTCTCCCCTCTCTCTGCACTTCTTCCCTACCTCCCCCTCTCTCCGCACTTCTTCCCTACCTCCCCCTCTCTCCGCACTTCTTCCCTACCTCCCCCTCTCTCCGCACTTCTTCCCTACCTCCCCCTCTCTCCGCACTCTCGCGCATCTTCTTCCCTACCTCCCCTCTCTCTCCGCACTCTTCTTCCCTACCTCCCCCTCTCTCCGCACTCTTCTTCCCTACCTCTCCCTCTCTCCGCACTCTTCTTCCCTACCTCTCCCTCTCTCCTGCACTCTTCTTCCCTACCTCTCCCTCTCTCCCGCACTCTTCTTCCCTACCTCCCCCCCTCTCCGCACTCTTCTTCCCTACCCCCCCCTCTCTCTCCGCACTCTTCTTCCCTACCTCCCCCTCTCTCCGCACTCTTCTTCCCTACCTCTCCCTCTCTCCGCACTCTTCTTCCCTACCTCCACCTCTCTCCGCACTTCTTCCCTACCTCCCCCTTTCTCCGCACTCTTCTTCCCTACCTCCACCTCTCTCCTCACTCTTCTTCCCTACCTCCCCCTCTCTCCGCACTCTTCTTCCTACCTCTCCTCTCTCCTCTCTCCGCACTCTTCTTCCCTACCTCTCCCTCTCTCCGCACTCTTCTTCCCTACCTCTCCCTCTCTCTCCGCACTCTTCTTCCCTACCTCTCCCTCTCTCCGCACTCTCTTCCCTACCTCCCCCTCTCTCCGCACTCTTCTTCTCTACCTCTCCCCTCTCTCCGCACTCTTCTTCCCTACCTCCCCCTCTCTCCGCACTCTTCTTCCCTACCTCCCCCCCTCTCTCCGCACTCTTCTTCCCTACCTCCCCCTCTCTCCGCACTCTTCTTCCCTACCTCTCCCTCTCTCTCCGCACTCTTCTTCCCTACCTCCCCCTCTCTCCGCACTCTTCTTCCCTACCTCTCCCTCTCTCTTCACTCTTCTTCCCTACCTCCACCTCTCTCCGCACTCCTTCCCTACCTCCCCCTCTCTCCGCACTCTTCTTCCCTACCTCTCCCTCTCTCCGCACTCTTCTTCCCTACCTCCACCTCTCTCCTCACTCTTCTTCCCTACCTCCCCCTCTCTCCACCTCTCTTCTTCCCTACCTCTCCCTCTCTCTGCACTCTTCTTCCCTACCTCTCCCTCTCTCCGCACTCTTCTTCCCTACCTCTCCCTCTCTCTGCACTTCTTCCCTACCTCCCCCTCTCTCCGCACTTCTTCCCTACCTCCCCCTCTCTCCGCACTTCTTCCCTACCTCCCCCTCTCTCCGCACTTCTTCCCTACCTCCCCCTCTCTCCGCACTTCTTCCCTACCTCCACCTCTCTCCGCACTCTTCTTCCCTACCTCCCCCTCTCTCCGCACTCTTCTTCCCTACCTCTCCCTCTCTCCGCACTCTTCTTCCCTACCTCTCCCTCTCTCTGCACTCTTCTTCCCTACCTCTCCCTCTCTCCGCACTCTTCTTCCCTACCTCCCCCTCTCTCCGCACTCTTCTTCCCTACCCCCCCCTCTCTCCGCACTCTTCTTCCCTACCTCCCCCTCTCTCCGCACTCTTCTTCCCTACCTCTCCCTCTCTCCGCACTCTTCTTCCCTACCTCCACCTCTCTCCGCACTTCTTCCCTACCTCCCCCTTTCTCCGCACTCTTCTTCCCTACCTCCACCTCTCTCCTCACTCTTCTTCCCTACCTCCCCCTCTCTCCGCACTCTTCTTCCCTACCTCTCCCTCTCTCCGCACTCTTCTTCCCTACCTCTCCCTCTCTCCGCACTCTTCTTCCTACCTCCACCTCTCTCCGCACTTCTTCCCTACCCTACCCCCTTTCTCCGCACTCTTCTTCCCTACCTCCACCTCTCTCCTCACTCTTCTTCCCTACCCCCCTCCCCCTCTCTCCGCACTCTTCTTCCCTACCTCTCCCTCTCTCCGCACTCTTCTTCCCTACCTCTCCCTCTCTCCGCACTCTTCTTCCCTACCTCTCCCTCTCTCTCCGCACTCTTCTTCCCTACCTCCCCCTCTCTCCGCACTCTTCTTCTCTACCTCTCCCTCTCTCCGCACTCTTCTTCCCTACCTCCCCCTCTCTCCGCACTCTTCTTCCCTACCTCCCCCTCTCTCCGCACTCTTCTTCCCTACCTCCCCCTCTCTCCGCACTCTTCTTCCCTACCTCTCCCTCTCTCCGCACTCTTCTTCCCTACCTCCCCCTCTCTCCGCACTCTTCTTCCCTACCTCTCCCTCTCTCTTCACTCTTCTTCCCTACCTCCACCTCTCTCCGCACTTCTTCCCTACCTCCCCCTTTCTCCGCACTCTTCTTCCCTACCTCTCCCTCTCTCTCCGCACTCTTCTTCCCTACCTCCCCCTCTCTCTTCACTCTTCTTCCCTACCTCCCCCTCTCTCCGCACTCTTCTTCCCTACCTCCCCCTCTCTCCGCACTCTTCTTCCCTACCTCCCCCTCTCTCTTCACTCTTCTTCCCTACCTCCCCCTCTCTCCGCCCTCTTCTTCCCTACCTCCCCCTCTTTCTTCACTCTTCTTCCCTACCTCCACCTCTCTCTTCACTCTTCTTCCTACCTCCCCCTCTCTCTCGCCGCACTCTTCTTCCCTACCTCCCCCCTCTCTCCGCACTCTTCTTCCCTACCTCCACCTCTCTCCGCACTTCTTCCCTACCTCCCCCCTCTCTCCGCACTCTTCTTCCCTACCTCCACCTCTCTCCGCACTCTTCTTCCCTACCTCTCCTCTCTCTTCACTCTTCTTCCCTACCTCCACCTCTCTCCGCACTTCTTCCCTACCTCCCCTCTCTCCGCACTCTTCTTCCCTACCTCCCCCTCTCTCCGCACTCTTCTTCTTCCCTACCTCCCCCTCTCTCCGCACTCTTCTTCCCTACCTCCCCCTCTCTCCGCACTCTTCTTCCCTACCTCCCCTCTCTCTGCACTCTTCTTCCTACCTACCTCCCCCCTCTCCCGCACTCTTCTTCCCTACCTCCCCCTCTCTCCGCACTCTTCTTCCCTACCTCTCCTCCCTCTCTCCGCACTCTTCTTCCCTATCTCTCCCTCTCTCCGCACTCTTCTTCCCTACCTCCCCTTCTCTCCGCACTCTTCTTCCCTACCTCCCCTTCTCTCCGCACTCTTCTTCCCTATCTCTCCCTCTCTCCGCACTCTTCTTCCCTACCTCTCCCTCTCTCCGCACTCTTCTTCCCTACCTCCCCTTCTCTCTCTCCGCACTCTTCTTCCCTACCTCTCCTCTCTCCGCACTCTTCTTCCCTACCTCTCCTCTCTCCCCGCACTCTTCTTCCCTACCTCCCCTTCTCTCCGCACTCTTCTTCCCTACCTCCCCCTCTCTCCGCACTCTTCTTCCCTACCTCCCCTTCTCTCCGCACTCTTCTTCCCTACCTCCCCCTCTCTCCGCACTCTTCTTCCCTACCTCTCCCTCTCTCCGCACTCTTCTTCCCTACCTCTCCCTCTCTCCGCACTCTTCTTCCCTACCTCTCCCTCTCTCCGCACTCTTCTTCCCTACCTCTCCCTCTCTCCGCACTCTTCTTCCCTACCTCTCCCTCTTTCCGCACTCTTCTTCCCTACCTCTCCCTCTCTCCGCACTCTTCTTCCCTACCTCCCCCTCACTCCGCACTCTTCTTCCCTACCTCCCCCTCTCTCGCTCCGCACTCTTCTTCCCTACCTCCCCCCTCTCTCCGCACTCTTCTTCCCTACCTCTCCCTCTCTCCGCACTCTTCTTCCCTCTCCTCTCCTCTCTCTCCGCACTCTTCTTCCCTACCTCCCCCTCTCTCCGCACTTCTTCCCTACCTCCCCCTCTCTCCGCACTCTTCTTCCCTACCTCCCTCTCTCTCCGCACTTCTTCCCTACCTCCCCCTCTCTCCGCACTCTTCTTCCCTACCTCCCCCTCTCTCCCGCACTTCTTCCCTACCTCTCCCTCTCTCCGCACTCTCTTCTTCCTCCCTCTCTCCTCCCTCTCTCCGCACTTCTTCCCTACCTCCACCTCTCTTCTTCCCTACCTCCCCCTCTCTCCGCACTCTTCTTCTCTACCTCCCCCTCTTTTCTTCCCTACCTCCCCCTCTTTCCACACTCTTCTTCCCTACCTCCCCCTCTCTCCGCACTTCTTCCCTACCTCCCCCTCTCTCCGCACTCTTCTTCCCTACCTCCACTCTCTCCGCACTTCTTCCCTACCTCCCCCTCTCTCCGCACTCTTCTTCCCTACCTCCCTCTCTCTCCGCACTCTTCTTCCCTACCTCCCCCTCTCTCTGCACTCTTCTTCCCTACCTCCCCCTCTCTCTGCACTCTTCTTCCCTACCTCTCCCTCTCTCTCCGCACTCTTCTTCCCTACCTCCACCTCTCTCCGCACTCTTCTTCCCTACCTCCCCCTCTCTCCGCACTCTTCTTCCCTACCTCCCCCTCTCTCACCCTCTTTGCTTTCCCTATCCCCTTCTACTGTCATCCTCTCCCCTTTCCCTCTTCTCCCCTTACTCTTCACTTGCCTTCCCCTCCTCTCCCTCTTCACTCTCCTTGCTTGCTCCTCTCTCTCTCTCCCTCTTCTGTCTCTCCCTCTCCCACTGTCATCCTCTCCCTCTTCACTCTCCCCTCCCTGCCCACTCTCCTCCTCTCCTCTCTCACCCTCTTTGCTTTCCCTTTCACTGTCATCCTCTCCCCTCCCTCTTCTCTCTCCTCACTCTCCCTCTCCCCTTACTCTTCACTTGCCCTCCCCTTCTCTCCCTTTTCACTCTCCTTGCTCGCTCCCCTCTCCCTCCCTCCTCCCTCTCTCCCCCACTGTCATCCTCTCCTTTCCTCACACTCTCCTCGCTTTCCCCATCCTCTTCCACTGTCATCCTCTCCCCTCCCTCTTCTCTCTCACTCTCCTGACCCTCTTCTCTCTCACTCCCCCCTCCCTCTGACTCTCTTCTCTCTCCCTCTTCCCTCTCCTTCCCCTCCTCTCGCTCTTCACTCTCCTTGCTCGCTCCGATCTCTCTCATCTCTCCTCTCTCTTCTTTTTATCGCTCCCTCTTCTCCCTCCTCTCGCCCTCTCCCACTCTCCTCCTCTACCCTCCCTCTCCTCACCCTCTTTGCTTTTCCTATCCACTTCCACTGTCTCTCCTTGCTCGCTCCTCTCCCTCCTCTCTGTCCATCGCTCCTCTCTCTCCCTCTTCTCTCTCTCCTTCTCCTGCCGTCATCCTCCCCCTCTCACCTCCCTCTTTACCCTCGTTCCCCTTTTTACTCTCCCTGCTCCCTCCTCACCCTCCCCTCTTTCCCCTTTTTACTCTCCCTGCTCCCTCCTCACCCTCCCCTCTAATTCACATAAGCTTTATTGGTAGGATCAGCTATACTTTAGCATTGCCAAAAGCAATTGTATTTGTATGGGAAGTAGCAGGTCTAGGGCTGCTTTTTTTTTTTTTTTTTTTAGGGTGGGGGGGCATTGACAATACAAAAGGGCAACAGGAGATGAGTCCATGTAAAGTATTTTTAATTCTTCAGTTTTTCATGTCCCCCCCCCCTCTCTCTCTCTCTATCTCCCCCACCCCCACCGCCTGTATAGATGGTTCTCCCCAGGACGCAGTGTGATGCATTGTGCTCTTCTCAGTCTGGAAGCCGGCGCTGAGTGCAGAGAATGTTCTGTGCGGAAGGATCGATCGATCACCAATGTGGAGTCACGCTGGGATTATCCGATGTACACGGCACAAAGCAACGCACCGCGGGGGGGGGGGCGTACAAGTGTCCGCACCCGCCTACCCTGAGAGGAGAGAGAGAACGTACAGGTGTATCCACACAAAGCACAACTACTCAGTGCCGAGGATTAAAAGGGTCACTCCACCCACATATCCTTCTTTTTATGGAAGCACAAGAGATCGGCGACCGCCGCGGTGTGGTCTCTACACCCAAATATCTGCTACACCAGGGTTTTACAAATTTGCTTGGAATCTAGGAGCCAGCTAAAAAAGTTAGGAGCCAGAAAACGAGACCCGTCCCGCCGAGCTCGCGCGCAGAAGGGAACGCATACGTCAGTAGCGCCCGCATATGAAAACGGTGTTCAAACCACACAAGTGAGGTATCGCCGCGATCGTTAGAGCGAGAGCAATAATTCTAGCTCTGGACCTCCTCTGTAACTCAAAACATGCAACCTGTAGAATTTTTTAAACGACGCCTATGGAGATTTTAAAGGGTAAAAGTTTGCTGTCATTCCACGAGTGTGCGCAATTTTGAAGTGTGACATGTTGGGTATCAATTTACTCGGCGTAACATTATCTTTCACAATAAAAAATAAAAAAATTGGGCTAACTTTACTTTTGTCTTATTTTTTTAATATAAAAAAGTGTATTTTTTCCCCCAAAAAAGTGCGCTTGTAAGACCGCTGCGAAAATACGGTGTGACAGAAAGTATTGCAACAACCGCCATTTTATTCTCTGGGGTGTTAGAATAAAAAAATATATATATAATGTTTGGGGGTTCTAAGTAAAAGGGAAGGGGGTGGGCGGGCAGTGAAAAAACAAGGAAGGGGAAGCTCCATTAGCAATCCTGGTTGTCTTGTCATACCAACGGCCACCACAAGAGGGAGCCAGAGAAGCATAGGCCTGCAGAAGGCCGCAGCCTCAATTCCTGGCCGGCGCAGCTGGGGGGGGGGGGGTGTTGATGGGTGTTCGCATGGAGAGACAGGATACCCCAGGCGCCAGGTCGCTAATTCTAGTCAAAAATGCGACCTGGCGCCCGGGGTTTGTCAAACCCTGTGCTACAGCTTTACAAGGGGGCCTCGTGTGCTCTACAAGATCTTTCACCTTTTTCACTTGACATGGTGAGTCGAGTTGATGCCGAAGAGCTGAATTTTGGTCTCATCTGACCACAGAACTTTCTCCCGATCTTCTCTGAATCAATTAGATCTTACAATACGTGGCCCCGCCCATTGGCCCCTTAATGTGGCAAAGTCGGCCTGGACCTTTATCGGAGAAACCCCCCCCAAATACTCATGTTTCCCCCTCCGTGTGACTGTAGGGATGGAGTTCTTAGGGTCATAGTCACCATTTTTCTTCCTCCAAGCACAGTGTTGAGTTGATGCCAAAGAGATGAATTTTGGTCTCATCTGATCACGGAACTTTCTCCCGATCTTCTCTGAATCATTTAGATGTTCACTGGCATGACTGTACATGTGTCTTCCGGAGGAGGGGGGCTCGCCGTGTTTGGAGGGAGTAAAATGCCGACTATGACCCCAAGAACTCCCATCTTGGATGAGAACCTTCTTTCCTCAGCTAGAACACAGAAGACGGGTCATGGATGTTCCTTCAGCATGACAATAACAACATGTACAGACCCGTCTGAAGTCCCCCAATGATCATCTAAATGATTCGGAGAAGATCGGGGGAAGTTCTGAGGTCAGATGCTGGAATGGGCTACAAGACCCTCAGCAAGAAGCTTGGTGAGAGGGGGACAAGTGTTGGAGCGATTGGAAGAAATACAAAATAGCCATCGATCGTCCTCCTCGGTCTGGAGCTCCATGGAAGATTTCTCCTCATGGGGTGAGGATGGTCATGAGAAAAGTGACGGATCCGCCCAGAACTACATGGGAGGAGGAGCTTATAAAGGATCTCAAGGTGACCACAGTCACCAAACACACTATTGGGGACACAATACACCGCCATGGGTTGAAATCCTGAAGGCCCCCCCCCTCAGGAAGACACAAGTACAGAACGTCTGAAGTCTCTAAATGATTCAGAGAAGATCGGGAGAAAGTTCTGTGGTCGGATGAGACCAAAATTCAGCTCTTTGGCATCAACTCAACTCGCCATGTTTGGAGGAAGAAAAATGGTGACTATGACCCTAAGAACTCCACCCCTACAGTCACATGGAGGGGGAAACATGAGCATTTGGGGGGGGGGTGG
>CM056054.1:245957456-246017456 GCA_029574335.1 Rana kukunoris
ACATTGGGGACACAATACAACCGCCATCAAGGGTTGAAATCCTGAGGCCCCCCCCTCAGGAAGACACAAGTACAGAACGTCCTGAAGTCTCTAAATGATTCAGAGAAGATCGGGAGAAAGTTCTGTGGTCGGATGAGACCAAAATTCAGCTCTTTGGCATCAACTCAACTCGCCATGTTTGGAGGAAGAAAAATGGTGACTATGACCCTAAGAACTCCACCCCTACAGTCACATGGAGGGGGAAACATGAGCATTTGGGGGGGGGGGGTCTCCAATAAAGGTCCAGCCCGACTTTGCCGCATTGAGGGGCCAATGGGCGGGGCCACGTATTGTAAGATCTTGGAGGAGAACCTTCTTCCCTCACACAGAACACTGAAGATGGGTCATGGACGGGTCTTCCAGCATGACAATGACCCAAAACATACCGCCAAGGCAACAAAGGAGAGGCTCAAGAAGAAGCACATTGAGAGGCCTAGCCGGTCTCCAGACCTTAATCCTATAGAAAATGTATGGAGGAGCTGAGACTTTGAGGTGCCAAGAGACCTTCAGGATTTAGAGAAGATCTGTAGAGAAGAGAAAATCCTTCCTGAGATGTGTGGAGACCTGATCACCGACTACAAGAAACGTCTGACCTCTGTGCTACTAAGGAACCTCCCCCGACTACTAATGAACCTCCCCAACTACTAAGGGACCTCCCCCAACTACTAAGGAACCTCCCCCAACTACTAAGGGACCTCCCCCAACTACTAAGGGACCTCCCCCAACTACTACATTTATTACATTTGTATCATGTGATCTCTCTGGATTTGTGGTTGATATTCTGTCTCTATCGTATAAAATACACCTATGAGAAAAATTATAGACCCTTCATTTCTATGTAAGGGGGGGCAAAACTTACACAATCTGCAGGGAAGACAACCAGTATTGGCCTGATGTATGGGGGCGCAGGAGCGGAGAGAAGCCGAACATTGGCCTGCAGTACCTCATTTGGCCTGAGGTACGGGGGCGCAGAGGCCGAGCCGAAGTGTCCTCGGGCCTTTTCGGATGTTTTTGGCGCTCTCTGGCGCCCCCCCACCTCTGGTCGCATTCAGTACTGCATCCCATTGAAGTCAATGCAAAACAAATTATTTTCGTTTCCATTGACTTCAATGGGAAAACTCGCTTTAATACGCGAGTGCTTTGGATTACGAGCATTCTCCTGGAACGGATTATCCTCGTAATCCGAGGTTCCACTGTAATATATATATATATATATATATATATATATATATATATAATTAGGGTTGTCCCGATACCACTTTTTTAGGACCGAGTACAAGTACCGATACTTTTTTTAAACGTGTCCCCAAATGCAGCCATGTTCCCCCACAGATATTGCAGCCATGTCCCCCCATAGATATTGCAGCCATGTCCCCCCATAGATATTGCAGCCATGTCCCCCCATAGATATTGCAGCCATGTCCCCCCATAGATATTGCAGCCATGTCCCCCCATAGATATTGCAGCCATGTCCCCCCATAGATATTGCAGCCATGTCCCCCCACAGTTATTGCAGCCATGTCCCCCCACAGTTATTGCAGCCATGTCCCCTCCACATATTGCAGCCATGTCCCCCCCACATATTGCAGCCATGTCCCCCCCACATATTGCAGCCATGTCCCCCCCCACATATTGCAGCCGTGCCCCCACACATTGCAGCCATGTCCTGTGCCCCCACACATTGCAGCCATGTCCTGTGCCCCCTCACATTGCAGCCATGTCCTGTGCCCCCACACATGCAGCCATGTCCCCCCATAGAATATTGCAGCCATGTCCCCCCATAGATATTGCAGCCATGTCCCCCCATAGATATTGCAGCCATGTCCCCCCATAGATATTGCAGCCATGTCCCCCCATAGATATTGCAGCCCATGTCCCCCCAATAGATATTGCAGCCATGTCCCCCCATAGATATTGCAGTCATGTCCCCCCCATAGATATTGCAGCCATGTCCCCCCACAGTTATTGCAGCCATGTCCCCCCCACATATTGCAGCCATGTCCCCCCCACATATTGCAGCCATTCCCCCCCACATATTGCAGCCGTGCCCCCACACATTGCAGCCATGTCCTGTGCCCCCACACATTGCAGCCATGTCCCTCATACCTGGCACCGCCGCCGCTGCTGGTGCAGTGTCATATTCTGCGGGTTAATCCCCGTGCAAAATACAGCGGGCATTACAAGCCACGCCATCTATAGACACTCCCCTTCTCTGGATTGGATGGATCCGTCCAATCGCGAGCAAGGGGGAGTGTCTTTACACGGATCCGTGCATAGACACTCCCCCTTGCTCGCAATTGGACAGATCCATCCAATCCAGAGAAGGGGAGTGTCTATAAATGGAGTGGCGGGAATTACAAGTATACAAACGAAAACTTGTAATGCCCGCTGTATTGCTGCGGCGGCTTTGCGGTGGCGGGAGAGGGGGGGGGGATGGGGGGGAAAGTATTCTATTTAAGCATCGGGAGTATTTGCGCGAGTACAAGTACTAGCGCAAATACTCGGCATCGGTCCCGATACCGATACTAGTATCGGTACAACCCTATATATATTCATTCTGTGAAACACAACAATCTCCTAATACTCTTTCTACGGTACTTTTAGGAACTGCTGTGTTAGGATGAGGAATAACTAAAGAAATATATGCAAAACAAAAAGAAACATCTACGCGTTTCAAGCCAAACAGGGTCTTTTTTTTAGGCCTTATAATAGCTAAATACAAATAAATGTAAAAAAAAGCACAAAAAAAAAATCAAAAATCAAAAGCGCAGACAAGGAAATCAGACGTCACCCGCCGCCGTTCTGCCTTCAAAACTGCAGCAAAATATTCAAATTTATACCAACTTAAGAACTCAGCCCCAGCCTCGTAGCTCCCGCCGGCGCGCCGCCGTCATTAAACAGCTCAGAACGGCGCTCAGACGGGGGAAATGCGGGCAGCTTACACGGATTTAGCTGGAAACTAATGACGGTCTTACAGGATTAGAGAAAAGGGTACAAGAAAAATTACCGCGGCGTCCCGCCTTCTTCCTGTTCAGGAACACTCTGCAGCTAAAATGTTACAAGTCAGGTCCAGAAATGGAGAGCACTAAAAAAAAAAAATCCCAAAGCCCAGAAATTCATCTTTAACTAGTGTAAACCGACGCGTTTCGAGGGGCAAAAGCGAGTCGTCGTCCGTCCCCACCCCCAATCAGGGGCAGGAGCGTTGCTAGGTCTGCAAAAGATCTGGGGGTAGAGCCCATAGCAGTGATTATGTCACCTCTCTGCTCCCTCCTGCACCACGCTCCCCCATTGAAGAGGCACCGGATGTGACGGCGGAAGAGCGGTGATGTGGAGCGGGCGGAAGAGCGGTGATGTGGAGCAGGCGAAAGAGCGGGGATGTGGAGCGGGCGGAAGAGCGGGGATGTGGAGCGGGCGGAAGAGCGGGGATGTGGAGCGGGCGGAAGAGCAGGGATGTGGAGCAGGCGGGAGAGCGGGGATGTGGAGCGGGCGGAAGAGCGGGGATGTGGAGCGGGCGGGAGAGCGGGGATGTGGAGCGGGCGGAAGAGGGTGGATGTGGAGCGGGCGGAAGAGCGGTAATGTGGAGCGGGCGGAAGAGCGGTAATTTGGAGCGGCCGGAAGAGCGGTGATGTGGAGCGGGCAAAGAGCGGGGATATGGAGTGGGCGGAAAAGCGAGCAGAAGAGCGGTGATGTGGAGCGGGCGGAAGAGCGGTGATGTGGAGCGGGCAAAGAGCGGGGATGTGGAGCGGGCAAAGAGCGGGGATGTGGAGCGGGCAAAGAGCGGGGATGTGGAGCGGGCAGGAGAGCGGGGATGTGGAGCGGGCAGGAGAGCGGGGATGTGGAGCGGGCGGAAGAGCGGGGATGTGGAGCGGGCGGAAGAGAGGGGATGTGGAGCGGGCGGAAGAGAGGGGATGTGGAGCGGGCGGAAGAGAGGGGATGTGGAGCGGGCGGAAGAGAGGGGATGTGGAGCGGGCGGAAGAGCGGGGATGTGGAGCGGGCGGAAGAGCGGGGATGTGGAGCGGGCGGAGAGTGATGATGTCATCTCTGCTCATCTGCCCGTTCGCTCCTCCCCTCTCACAGGAAGCCTGCCCGCCACAGCCGTGGCCCGCTGAATATGCAGGCACCCTGTGGCAAGAGACCTGGGGCTATGGGCTCTGGATTTGGGGCTATAGCCCCAATAGCCCCCCCTAGCTACGCCACTGATCAGGGGTAAATAAACGCAACACATGAATAAAAAGTACAATAGATAAAACATTTTTTTTTACAGCTTATGTTATGAATAGCGTTTGATACTGATAGCTTCCTGGCAGGTTTCGCGGACTCCCCCAAGAAGCGGAAGTCCAAGTACCTGCTGGTCACCAGAACACCCTGGGGAGGTCCCCAGCTTTCTTTGCTGGAAACTGGCCCCAGGTCACGCCCACCAAGTACACTCCACCCAGGGGTTGATGGGACAGAAGGGCTTTAGACTGGTCATGATGCGGTAGACAAGAGAGTAAATGGGTCCAGGCAAAGGTCATGGTGAGAAAGAGGAGTAGTCAGACTGAGAAAGGGATCAAGGTAGGCAGCAGGCAAGAGAGTAGATTGATCCAGGCATAGGTCAAGGCAGGCTAGAGAGTAGTCTGGTCCAGATGGGTCAAGGCAGGTGGAACGCAAGAGAATAGTAAGGTCCAGGCAGGTGGAAAGCAAGAGAATAGTAAGGTCTAGGCAAGGGTTGAGGCAGGCACAAGGTCAAGGAACGTGGCAGGCAAGAGAGTAGTCAGTACCAGGCACGGGTCAAGGCGGGTGGCAGGCAAGAGAGTAGTGAGGTCCAGGGAGGGGTCAAAGCAGGCGGCAAGCAAGAAAGTGATGAGGTTGGGGCAGGCGACAGGCAAGAGTGTAGTTAGAATCAGACAAAGGTCAAGGCAGGTGGCAGGCAAAAGAGTAGTAGGTTTTCAGTTAGGAAGAAGGCAAGTGAGTAGTCAGGTCACGGTAGGGTTTGAGGCAGGCAACAGGCAAGAGAGTGGTCAGGTCCAGACAGTAGTCGAGGCAGGCAGCAGGCAAGAGTGTAGTCTTAACCATATAATACTTACCTACCAGCTGCTTGTTTGTTGCTATCCCGAATTGAGCTGTCTACTCTCTTGTCCCTTGACCCCAGCCTGGACCTTATCCCTCTCTTACCTGCCACCTACCTTGACCTCTGCTTGATTCTGACTACTATCTTGCCTGCCATCTGCCTGGACCCGATTAGTTTCTTGCCTCCCTTGACCCCTGCTTAGACCTCATCCCTCTCTTGCTTCCCACCTGCCTGGACCTCAGTACTCTTTTGTCTGCCACCTACCTTGACCTCTGCCTGATTCTGACTACTCCCTTGCCTGCCTCGTCCTCTGACTGGACCTGATTATTTTTTTGCCGCCCTTGACCCCCTGCCTGGCCCTCATCACTCTCTTGCCTACCACCTACCTTGACTACCCTCTTGCCTGCCAACTGCCTTGACCTCTGCCTGGACCTGATTAGTTTCTTGCCTCCCTTGACCCCTACCTGGACCTCATCACTCTCTTGCCTACCACCTGCTTTGATCTCTGCCGGATTCTGTCTACACTCTTGCCTATTGCCTGCCTGGACCTCATCACTTTCATTCCTGCCACCTGCCTTGACCTCTGCATGGACTAATACGTTTCTTGCCTCCCTTGACCCCTGCCTGGATCTCAACATTCCTTTGCCTGCCACCTGCCTGGACCTTGCTACTCTCTTGCCTGCCACCTACCTTGACCTCTGCACGATTCTGAATACTCTTGCATCTGTCTTGACCTCTGACTGGACATGATTAGTTTCTTGCCTCCCTTGACCCCTGCCTGGACCTCATCACTCTCTTGCCTGCCACCTGCCTGGACCTCTGCCTGGACCCAATAAGTTTCTTGCCTCCCTTGACCCCTGCCTGGACCTCATCACTCTCTTGCCTGCCACCTGCCTGGACCTCTGCCTGGACCCAATAAGTTTCTTGCCTCCCTTGACCCCTGCCTGGACCTCATCACTCTCTTGCCTACCACCTGCTTTGATCTCTGCCGGATTCTGTCTACACTCTTGCCTATTGCCTGCCTGGACCTCATCACTTTCATTCCTGCCACATGCCTTGACCTCTGCATGGACTAATACGTTTCTTGCCTCCCTTGACCCCTGCCTGGATCTCAACATTCCTTTGCCTGCCACCTGCCTGGACCTCGCTACTCTCTTGCCTGCCACCTACCTTGACCTCTGCACGATTCTGAATACTCTTGCATCTGCCTTGACCTCTGACTGGACATGATTAGTTTCTTGCCTCCCTTGACCCCTGCCTGGACCTCATCACTCTCTTGCCTGCCACCTGCCTGGACCTCTGCCTGGACCCAATAAGTTTCTTGCCTCCCTTGACCCCTGCCTGGACCTCATCACTCTCTTGCCTGCCACCTGCCTGGACCTCTGCCTGGACCCAATAAGTTTCTTGCCTCCCTTGACCCCTGCCTGGACCTCATCACTCTCTTGCCTACCACCTGCTTTGATCTCTGCCGGATTCTGTCTACACTCTTGCCTATTGCCTGCCTGGACCTCATCACTTTCATTCCTGCCACATGCCTTGACCTCTGCATGGACTAATACGTTTCTTGCCTCCCTTGACCCCTGCCTGGATCTCAACATTCCTTTGCCTGCCACCTGCCTGGACCTCGCTACTCTCTTGCCTGCCACCTACCTTGACCTCTGCACGATTCTGAATACTCTTGCATCTGCCTTGACCTCTGACTGGACATGATTAGTTTCTTGCCTCCCTTGACCCCTGCCTGGACCTCATCACTCTCTTGCCTGCCACCTGCCTGGACCCCTGCCTGGACCCAATTAGTTTCTTGCCTGATCACACCCTTGCCTGCTTCGACCAATGTCTGGACCTGACTACCATCTTGCCTGCCGTCTGCCTTGACCCGATTAGTTACTTCCCTGCCTGGACCTCAGGCACGGTTGGCGCAGGCAGCAGGTAAAGGCACGTGGCAGGCAAGAAACTAGCCAGGATCGCTCTCTCGCAAAGTCGGTGGCACCTCCAGGTTTCTCTTGCGGCACCTGCAGCTGCTGATGTCATAGACACGCCTCTCTTAAAGGGGCGGGACCTATATAAAGGATCCGTGTACCGACCTCCGCTGCCTGGTTGGATTTGCTCGTCTGCCACCTACCTCGACCCCTGACCAGTATTCAGGCAATCCTTAATCTCTGCCGTGTTCCAAATGCTATTCACCCGGGGGGGTTCCCTGGCTGGGGGGGGGGGGGGGGGACATCCATCATCATATAGCCCTTTTCTCCCCACCCTGACTGTCCCTGATCCTCCCCTTTTTGGTCCATAGATTTCAGAGACCCGGTGGTGATAATACTGGGTATATAATAAGGTATTTCTGCCGACTGACCCGGATCCATTCTCCTCCTTCCAATCCGGAAGCGCAGGCTCTTGTCCTGCAAGAGGTCAGACAGGCGAGCAACGTCCCAGCGAGAAGCCGGCCAATCCCGGGCCATATTCAGGAAAACTGCCGGGCGGTCCAACCCGAGGACAATCTCTCTGGCCTCTTGTGCTGAGAATGGTTTCATCCCGGAGCCTGAAACAGAGAAATCACCAATCAATTCACATCACAGGAGCTTACACTCTAATGTCCCCTCCCCCCTCCACATCAGTCTCTGTACAGAGGAGCTTACACTCTAATGTCCCTTCCCCCCTCCACATCAGTCTCTGTACAGAGGAGCTTACACTCTAATGTCCCCTCCCCCACAGTCACATCAGTCTCTGTACAGAGGAGCTTACACTCTAATGTCCCCTCCCCCCACAGTCACATCAGTCTCTGTACAGAGGAGCTTACACCCTAATGTCCCCTCCCCCCCACAGTCACATCAGTCTCTGTACAGAGGAGCTTACACTCTAATGTCCCCTCCCCCCACAGTCACATCAGTCTCTGTACAGAGGAGCTTACACTCTAATGTCCCCTCCCCCCTCCACATCAGTCTCTGTACAGAGGAGCTTACACTCTAATGTCCCCTCCCCCACAGTAACATCAGTCTCTGTACAGAGGAGCTTACACCCTAATGTCCCCTCCCCCCCACAGTCACATCAGTCTCTGTACAGAGGAGCTTACACTCTAATGTCCCCTCCCCCCACAGTCACATCAGTCTCTGTACAGAGGAGCTTACACTCTAATGTCCCCTCCCCCCTCCACATCAGTCTCTGTACAGAGGAGCTTACACTCTAATGTCCCCTCCCCCACAGTAACATCAGTCTCTGTACAGAGGAGCTTACACTCTAATGTCCCCCCCCCCCTCCACATCAGTCTCTGTACAGAGGAGCTTACACTCTAATGTCCCCTCCCCCCACAGTCACATCAGTCTCTGTACAGAGGAGCTTACACTCTAATGTCCCCTCCCCCCCCACATCAGTCTCTGTACAGAGGAGCTTACACTCTAATGTCCCCTCCCCCACAGTCACATCAGTCTCTCTGTACAGAGGAGCTTACACTCTAATGTCCCCTCCCCCCCACAGTCACATCAGTCTCTGTACAGAGGAGCTTACACTCTAATGTCCCCTCCCCCCTCCACATCAGTCTCTGTACAGAGGAGCTTACACTCTAATGTCCCCCCCCCCCCCCCACAGTCACACATCAGTCTCTGTACAGAGGAGCTTACACTCTAATGTCCCCTCCCCCCCACAGTCACATCAGTCTCTGTACAGAGAGCTTACACTCTAATGTCCCCTCCCCCCCACAGTCACATCAGTCTCTGTACAGAGGAGCTTACACCCTAATGTCCCCTCCCCCCCCACAGTCACATCAGTCCTGTACAGAGGAGCTTACACTCTAATGTCCCCCCTCCACACAGTCACATCAGTCTCTGTACAGAGGAGCTTACACCCTAATGTCCCCTCCCCCCCCCATCACATCAGTCTCTGTACAGAGGAGCTTACACTCTAATGTCCCCTCCCCCCCACAGTCACATCAGTCTCTGTACAGAGGAGCTTACACTCTAATGTCCCCCCCCCCCACAGTCACATCAGTCTCTGTACAGAGGAGCTTACACTCTAATGTCCCCTCCCCCCCACAGTCACATCAGTCTCTGTACAGAGGAGCTTACACTCTAATGTCCCCTCCCCCCACAGTCACATCAGTCTCTGTACAGAGGAGCTTACACCCTAATGTCCCCTCCCCCCCCACAGTCACATCAGTCTCTGTACAGAGGAGCTTACACTCTAATGTCCCCTCCCCCACACAGTCACATCAGTCTCTGTACAGAGGAGCTTACACTCTAATGTCCCCTCCCCCCCCACAGTCACATCAGTCTCTGTACAGAGGAGCTTACACTCTAATGTCCCCTCCCCCCCACAGTCACATCAGTCTCTGTACAGAGGAGCTTACACTCTAATGTCCCCTCCCCCCCACAGTCACATCAGTCTCTGTACAGAGGAGCTTACACTCTAATGTCCCCTCCCCCCCACAGTCACATCAGTCTCTGTACAGAGGAGCTTACACTCTAATGTCCCCTCCCCCCACAGTCACATCAGTCTCTGTACAGAGGAGCTTACACTCTAATGTCCCCTCCCCCCCACAGTCACATCAGTCTCTGTACAGAGGAGCTTACACTCTAATGTCCCCTCCCCCCCACAGTCACATCAGTCTCTGTACAGAGGAGCTTACACTCTAATGTCCCCTCCCCCCCCACAGTCACATCAGTCTCTGTACAGAGGAGCTTACACTCTAATGTCCCCTCCCCCCCACAGTCACATCAGTCTCTGTACCAGAGGAGCATACGCTCTAATGTCCCCTCCCCCCCACAGTCACATCAGTCTCTGTACAGAGGAGCTTACACCCTTAATGTCCCCTCCCCCCCACAGTCACATCAGTCTCTGTACAGAGGAGCTTACACTCTAATGTCCCCTCCCCCCCCCACAGTCACATCAGTTTCTGTACAGAGGAGCTTACACTCTAATGTCCCCTCCCCCCACAGTCACATCAGTCTCTGTACAGAGGAGCTTACACCCTAATGTCCCCTCCCCCCCACAGTCACATCAGTCTCTGTACAGAGGAGCTTACACTCTAATGTCCCCTCCCCCCACAGTCACATCAGTCTCTGTACAGAGGAGCTTACACTCTAATGTCCCCTCCCCCCTCCACATCAGTCTCTGTACAGAGGAGCTTACACTCTAATGTCCCCTCCCCCACAGTAGTCATCAGTCAAATCTGTTTACAGAGGAGCTTACACTCTAATGTCCCCTCCCCCCCACAGTCACATCAGTCTCTGTACAGAGGAGCTTACACTCTAATGTCCCCTCCCCAGTCCCCACAGTCACATCATTGAGAGGAGCTATTGTCAGGTCTGAAGTCTCTGTACAGTCAGGATCTGTATCTTACAGTACAGTAAGGTATCTCTTAATGTCCCCTCCAAACCCCAAAGGAGCTCCACATCAGTCTCTGTACAGAGGAGCTTACACTCTAATGTAGGTCCCCTCCCCCCCAGTAACACAGTAACTCTGTACAGAGGAGCTTACACTCTAATGTCCCCTCCCCCCCTCCACATCAGTCTCTGTACAGAGGAGCTTACACTCTAATGTCCCAAGTCCCCCCAGTCAGTCAAATCTGTCTGTATCAGGAGAGGGTATTAATGAGGTATACTCTGTATTCCCCCAGAGGAGCTTACACTCTAATGTCCCCTCCCCCCTCCACATCAGTCTCTGTAAGAGGATGTGGTACGTCTAGTTCCGTACCCCCCAAAAAAATCTCATGTACAGAGGAGTTACACTCTAATGTCCCCTCCCCCACAGTCACATCAGTCTCTGTACAGAGGAGCTTACACTCTAATGTCCCCTCCCCCCCCACAGTCACATCAGTCTCTGTACAGAGGAGAGACTTATTTTACACTCTAATGTCCCCTCCCCCCTCCACATCAGTCTCTGTACAGAGGAGCTTACCCTAATGTCCCCCCCCCCCACAGTCACATCAGTCTCTGTACAGAGGAGCTTACACTCTAATCCCCTGTCCCCTCCCCCCCCCCCACAGTCAAAATCATCAGTCTCTGTACAGAGGAGCTTACACTCTAATGTCCCCCCCCCCACAGTCCATCAGTCCTGTACAGAGGAGCTTACACCCTAATGAATCCCCTCCCCCCATGGAAGGTATTGTACAGTCACATCAGAGTGTACCCCCCCCCTCAATATCGTCTGTGAGAGGAGCTTACACTCTAATGTTTCCCCCCTCCCCCCACAGTCACATCAGTCTCTGTACAGAGGAGCTTACACTCTAATGTCCCCTCCCCCCACAGTCACATCAGTAACCTGTACAGAGGAGCTTACCCTAATGTCCCCCCCCCCCACAGTCACATCAGTCTGACTGTACAGAGGAGCTTACACTCCAATGTCCCCTCCCCCCAATCACATCAGTCCTGTACAGAGGAGCTTACCTGTAATGTCCCCTCCCCCTCCCCCCCACAGTCACATCAGTCTCTGTACAGAGGAGCTTACACTCTAATGTCCCCAAGTCCCCCCCACAGTCACATCAGTCTCTGTACAGAGGAGCTTACACTGTAGGTATGTCCCCCCCCAAAAAATATCATCCTGTAAGAGGAGCTACACCTAGGTCCCAAAGTTCCCCCCAAGTCACTCATCCTCTGATGAGAGGGTATGGTCTGAGGTATACATCACAGTCAGTCTGTACAGAGGAGCACACACTTCTGTATGAGGAGAGCTTACTGGTGGGATGTCCAGAGTCTCCCCCCACCTCCCATCATCGTTATTGAGAGAGGGTACCCCTGTCCCCCCCCCCACAGTCACATCAGTCTCTGTACAGAGGAGCTTACACTGTGTAATGTCCCCTCCCCCTCCCCCCACAGTCCCACATCAGTCTCTGTACAGAGGAGCTTACACTCTAATGTCCCCTCCCCCCACAGTCAAAAGTCACATCAGTCTCTGTGGACCAGAGGAGCTTGGGGTACACTCTAATGTCCCCCCCCCCCCCACAGTCAAAATCATCAGTCTCTGTACAGAGGAGCTTACACTCTAATAGGGTCCCCTCCCCCCACAGTCACATCAGTCTCTGTACAGAGGAGCTTACACCCTGTAATGTATCCCCTCCCCCCCCCCACAGTCACATCAGTCTCTGTACAGAGGGTAGCTTACACTCTAATGTCCCCTCCCCCCCCCAGTCACATCAGTCTCTGTACAGAGGAGCTTACACCCTAATGTCCCCTCCCCCCCCCCACAGTCACATCAGTCTCTGTACAGAGGAGCTTACACTCTAATGTCCCCTCCCCCCACAGTCACATCAGTCTCTGTACAGAGGATTACTACACCCTAATGCCCTCCCCCCCCCCAAGATCCATATTGAACAGAGGGAGCTTACACTAATGTCCCCTCCCCCCCACAGTCACATCAGTCTCTGTACAGAGGAGCTTATGTCACTCTAATGAGTCCCCTCCCCCCCACAGTCACATCATCTCTATACAGAGGAGCTTACACTCTAATGTCCCCTCCCCCCACAGTCACCTCAGTCTCTGTATGTGAGAGGAGCTTACACTCTAATGTCCCCTCCCCCCAGACAGTCACATCATTGTCTCTGTACAGAGGAGCTTTTGACACTCTAATGTCCCCTCCCCCCCCACAGTCACATCAGTCTCTGTACAGAGGAGCTTACACTCTAATCCCCTCCCCCCCCACAATCATCATGTCTGATGACAGAGGAGTCTACACTATAGAGTCCCCTCCCCCCACAGTCACATCAGTCTCTGTACAGAGGGTAGCTTACACTCTAATGAGTCCCCTCCCCCACAGTCACATCAGTCTCTGTACAGAGGAGCTTACACTCTAATGTCCCCCCCCCAAATATCAGTCTCTGAGAGGGTTTACAGTCATGTCCCACAGTCACAATCACATCACAGAGGGTATTGGGACTCTGTTCCCCACAGTCACATCAGGATCTGTGAGAGCTTACTTACTCTAATGTCCCCCTCCCCCCCCCAGTCACATCAGTCTCTGTACAGAGGAGCTTACACTCTAATGTCCCCTCCCCCCACAGTCACATCAGTCTCTGTACAGAGGAGCTTACACTCTAATGTCCCCTCCCCCCACAGTCACATCTCAGTCTCTGTACAGAGGAGCTTACACTCTAATGTCCCCCTAGAGTCCCCCACAGTCACATCAGTCTCTGTACAGAGGAGCTTACTTACTCTGTCCTCTCCCCCCCCACAGTCACATCAGTCTCTGTACCAGAGGAGCTTACACTCTAATGTCCCCTCCCCCCCACAGTCACATCAGTCTCTGTACAGAGGAGCTTACACTCTAATGTCCCCTCCCCCCACAGTCACATCAGTCAAAAATATGGATCTGTACAGAGGAGCTTACACTCTAATGTCCCCTCCCCCACAGTCACATCATTGTCTCTGTACAGAGGAGCTTACACTCTAATGTCCCAGTCTCCCCACAGTCACATCAGTCTCTGTACAGAGGAGCTTACACTCTAATGTCCCCCCCCCCACAGTCACATCAGTCTCTGTACAGAGGAGCTTACACTCTAATGTCCCCTCCCCCCCCCCGTCACAGTCACATCAGTCTCTGTACAGAGGAGCTTACACTCTAATGTCCCCCTCCCCCCAAAAACAGTCACATCAGTCTCTGTACAGAGGAGCTTACACTCTAATGTCCCCCCCCTCCCCCCCACAGTCACATCAGTCTCTGTACAGAGAGCTTACACTCTAATGTCCCCTCCCCTTCCCACAGTCACATCAGTCTCTGTACAGAGGAGCTTACACTCTAATGTCCCCTCCCCCCACAGTCACATATTGATGGACAGTATTCTAATCTCCCCTCCCCCCCAAGTCCACATCAGTCTCTGAGGAGCTTATTCACTCTAATGTCCCCTCCCCCACAGTCAATCATCAGTCTCTGTACAGAGGAGCTTACACTCTAATGTCCCCTCCCCCACAGTCACATCAGTCTCTGTACAGAGGACACGCTTACACTCTAATGTCCCCCCCCCCCACAGTCACATCAGTCTCTGTACAGAGGAGCTTACACTCTAATGTCCCCTAAGTCCCCCCCCCAGTCACATCAGTCTCTGTACAGAGGAGCTTACACTCTGGTCAATGTCCCCTCCCCCCACAGTCACATCAGTCTCTGTACAGAGGAGCTTACACTCTAATGTCCCCCCCCCACAGTCCATCAGTCTCTGTACAGAGGAGCTTACACTCTGTCCTCTCCCCCCCCACAGTCACATCAGTCTCAACTGTACCAGAGGAGCTTACACTCTAATGTCCCCTCCCCCCCACAGTCCATCAGTCCTGTACAGAGGAGCTTACACTCTAATGTCCCCTCCCCCCACATCACATCAGTCTCTGTACAGAGGAGCTTACACTCTAATGTCCCCTCCCCCACAGTCACATCAGTCTCTGTAGCTTCAATCTGGTCGGTCCCCCCCGGTCACATCAATTTTATGGAAGTTGATTACACTCTAATGTCCCCTCCCCCACAGTCACATCAGTCTCTGTACAGAGGAGCTTACACTCTAATGTCCCCTCCCCCACAGTCACATCAGTCTCTGTACAGAGGAGCTTACACTCTAATGTCCCCTCCCCCACAGTCCATCATCAGTCTCTGACAGAGGGCTTACACTGTAGGTCCCCCTCCCACAGTCATCAATGTACAGAGGAGCTTGGTGTACACTCTAATGTCCCCTCCCCCCACAAAAACATCAGTCAACATGTGGATTAGGGTATAGGTGAGTCCAGATCCCCCCAGAAATAATATGAGTCTGACAGAGGAGCTTACACTCTAATGTCCCCCTCCCCCCCCACAGTCACATCAGTCTCTGTACCAGAGGAGCTTACACTCTAATGTCCCCTCCCCCCACAGTCACATCAGTCTCTATGAAGGACAGAGGAGCTTACACTCTAATGTCCCCTCCCCCACAGTCACATCAGTCTCTGTACAGAGGAGCTTACACTCTACGTCCTTATATCCCCCCCCCACAGTCACAAAATCAGTCTCTGTACAGAGAGTATTGCTTACACTCTAATGAGTCCCCTCCCCCCCACAGAAATGGTCACATCAGTCTCTGTACAGAGGAGCTTACACTCTAATGATATAACTCCTCCTCCTTCTACAAAGTTACAATGTACAGTCTGATCCCCCCCCCCACTCCTGAGGCCCCTGCCGGCCCGGATTACAACCCTCTTGATCCGCTTCCATCAGCCGCACCGCCGCCTCACGCGTTTCTCCGAGCGCCTCCATTACAAATCGGAGTCCCCCCGCGCCGTCACCGCGATTCGCTCGTCGCCGTAATAAATGGATTCTTTGCAGCGATCTCCCAGCAGGGAAATCACAGGGCGGCTTCAAGAGAAAATAAAAACACCCCAAACTTTATCGCTCCCCGCCGCGCCGCCGCTTAACGACGCCGTCTACGGCATAACAGGCGCTGATATACTGAGACGGCCATTTAAACCTTAACGCGTTTTGGATTGCGGCTCTTGACAGTAAATGAGCGATAAATCCCGTCAGCGTCTGTCGGCCCCGCCCCCAAAAGGACGGCGCAACGCGCGATCGAGACGATCGCTAAAGAACCCGCCGATTGTCTGAAGACGGACACGGGCGGGTCCATAAAAAAACACAACGCACGACTCGGGAGATCGCAGCCAGCGGCGCCGAGACGCCATTCACACCCGAGCAGAGCGGCAACGCACGTTTAGGCTGGCGCGTTCTCGCGATTTTTTTTCCGCCGTTAAAACGTCGCGCCGCATGGATGGGTCGGCCCAACGTGCGACAAACGCCCCAAAGTAGCTCCAGAACGGCGGGCGTTTTTTTATCCGCTACCCCTGTACTTGGGGGGGTCATTATCAATCAATTGCACTGCAGGCACAACCTGCGATTGCAGAACACACCTACGCGTTTCCAAAACGTGCAGCGAAACGCGTCGATGTGAATGAAGCCCGAGACTCCAAATCCCACTTTAACCTTTTCCTGACCGCATTATAGCCGAATGACGGCAACAGCGCGATCGCACATCAGCAGCGGCGGTGAGGAGAGGAGAGCCGGCAAGTGTCACGTCTGATCAGTGCCTGTCAGTGCCACCTCAATGCCAATCAGTGCCCATCTATGCAACCCATCAGTGCCACATATCAGTGCCCCTCAATGCAGCTGATCAGTCCAGCTTTATCAGTACTACCCATGAGTGCCCATTATTGCCACCTATCAGTGTCCATCAGTGCCGCCTCATCAGTGCCCATCAATGCAACCGGTCAGTGCCATCCATCATTGCTGCCTGTCAGTGCCCATTATTGCCACCTATCAGTGTCGCATATCAGTGCCCATCAATGCAAACCATCAGTGCCCATTATTGCCACCTATCAATGTCCATCAGTGCTGCCTCAGTACCCATCACTGCAACCCGTCAGTGCCAATCAGTGCCGTCCATCATTGATTCCCATCATTGCCTAACAGTGTAGTCTCATCATTGCCCATCAATGCAGCTGGTCAGTGCCACCTCAATGCCAATTAGTGCCCATCAATGCAACCCATCAGTGCCATTCATCATTGCCACATATCAGTGCCCCTCAATGCAACTGATCAGTCCAGCTTTATCAGTACTGCCTATGAGTGCCCATTATTGCCACCTATCAGTGTCCATCAGTGTTGCATATCAGTGCCCCTCAATGTAGCCGATCAGTGCCCATTATTGCCACCTATCAGTGTCCATCAGCGCCGCCTCATCAGTGCCCATCAATGCAACCCATCAGTACTGTCCATCATTGTTGCCTGTCAGTGCCCATTGATGCCATCTATCAGTCTCCATCAGTGCCACTTCATCAGTGCCCATCAATGCAACCCGTCAGTGCCATCCATCATTTCTGCCTGTCAGTGCCCATTATTGCCACCTATCAGTGTCCATAAGTTTTGCATATCAGTGCCCCTCAATGTAGCTGATCAGTGCCTATTATGGTCTCCTTTCAGTGGCGCCTCGTCAGTCTCTCCTATCAGTGCCCATCAATGCAACCCTTCAGTGCCTCTTATCAGTGCCAACCTATCAGTGTCCATCAATGCTGCCTCAACAGTGCCCATCAATGCTGCCTGTCGGTGCCCATTATTGCTACCTATCAGTGTCGCATATCATTGCCTCCTATCAGTACCCAATAATGCAACTCATTAGTGCCCATTATTGCCTCCTATCAATGTCCATCAGTGCTGCCTCAGTACCCATCAATGCAACCATCAGTGCCAATCAGTGCCGTCCATCATTGCTTCACATCAGTGCCTATTTTTGCCACCTATCAGTGTCGCATATCAGTGCCCATCAATGTAGCTGATCAGTGCCCATTATTGTCTCCTATCAGTGCCCATTGTTGTCTCCTATCAATGCCTATTATTGCCACCTATCAATGTCCATCAGTGCTGCCTCAGTACCCATCAATGCAGCCATCAGTGCCAATCAGTGCCGTCCATCATTGCTTCCCATCAGTGCCCATTTTTGCCACCTATCAGTGTCGCATATCAGTGCCCATCAATGTAGCTGATCAGTGCCCATTATTGTCTCCCATCAGTGCCGCCTCAGTCAGAGGAAGCCGTTCCAGTCCGGGAGAAATAGGAGAGTGAAGGGTTAACAAACAGGGGAACTGGAAATGAGATCAGAAAAAGGAAATGAAAGTGAGAAAAAGGAACTCCGACTTTTACACGAGACCCTCCCCCCCCCCCCCCCCCCCGATTCTATCAATAGAAACATTGTGTGATCTGTACACCAATCATGTGATTTCATTCATCATTTCTTATTTTTTAAGAATTAAAGTGGAACTAAAAACTATAAAAACGCCATTTCATTCACATTTACCACTTGCCTTCCGGCAGATTTACCCCCCTAATGACAAGGCCATTTTTTGCTATACGGCACTGCGTTACTCTGCTCGGGCGTGTGGCGTTGTACCCAAAGGAAATCGTTTTTTAGTTTGGTGGTATTTGAAAGTTTTTGCGCTATAAACAAAAAATAAAAAAAGAGCGACAAGTTTGAAAAAAAATTTAATAAAACTTTCTACTTTCTGCTATGAAAACATCCAATATTTTATTTCATTTCTTAAATAGGGAACCGCCATCCAGTACCCCCCCCCCCCCTCCTCTACCCCCCTTGTCTTGGTATGAGCCCCCCCCCCCACACTGCAGGTACCCCCCCCCCCTCCTCTACCCCCCCTTGTCTTGGTATGACCCCTCCCCCCACACTGCAGGTACCCCCCCCCCCCCTCCGCCTCCTCTACCCCCCTTGTCTTGGTATGACCCCCCCCCCTCACACTGCAGGTACCCCCCCCTCCGCCTCCTCTACCCCCCTTGTCTTGGTATGACCCCCCCCACACTGCAGGTACCCCCCCTCCACGTCTTGGTATGACCCCCCCCTCCGCCTCCTCTACCCCCCTTGTCTTGGTATGACCCCCCCCACACTGCAGGTACCCCCCCCTCCGCCTCCTCTACCCCCCTTGTCTTGGTATGACCCCACAATGCAGGTACCCCCCCCCCCCTCCGCCTCCTCTACCCCCCTTGTCTTGGTATGAGCCCCCCCCCACACTGCGGGTACGCCCCCCCCCTCCGCCTCCTCTACCCCCTTGTCTTGGTATGAGCCCCCCCCCTCACACTGCAGGTACCCCTCCCTCCGTCTCCTCTACCCCCCTTGTCTTGGTATGAGCCCCCCCCCCCTCCGCCTCCTCTACCCCCCCTTGTCTTGGTATGAGCCCCCCTCACACTGCAGGTACCCCCCCCCTCCTCTACCCCCCTTGTCTTGGTATGAGCCCCCCCCTCACACTGCAGGTACCCCCCCCCCTCCGCCTCCTCTACCCCCCTTGTCTTGGTATGAGCCCCCCCCCCCCTCACACTGCAAGTACCCCCCCCCCCTCCTCTACCCCCCTTGTCTTGGTATGAGCCCCCCCCCTCACACTGCAGGTACCCCCCCCCCCAGTTCTCCGCCGCGCCGTCGGTTACAGGTAATCACTCACAAGGTGTTTCTTTGTCATTACCAAACATCTGCTTGTTAGAAATTGGCCAATAAATTATTCCGATGCGACACCGCGATGGCGCCGGCTCCGCCGCTTCCTCTAATGAACCGCGGAGGGAATACGGCTTACTTTTTTTTTTTTCAGTATCATTTGATTAACAAAATCGCCAAATCACATCGCTCAATAAATCACCGGAACGCGCAACGTGGCGGCAGCGCAACTCCGAGAGCGACGATACGGAAGACGCACCAGGAGCGGCACGTGGCTCAATATTCCCGCGCTCGGTTCTGGCGGGAAAATGTTTCACTTTCATTTGCAACTTTTTGTGTCAAATCTACAAAACTGATAGAAATTGTATCGTCACTGCGACACCGAGATACAGAAATACATTCCGGGGGGATTCAGAACGCGGCAGATATTTACAGCTAGCATCTCCTCCCATTACATCAGAGCTCCTCCCCCATCACATCAGAGGCCCTCCCATCACATCAGAGATCCTCCCATCACATCAGAGCTCCCCCCATCACATCAGAGGCCCACCCATCACATCAGAGGCCCACCCATCACATCAGAGGCCCTCCCATCACATCAGAGCTCCCCCCATCACATCAGAGGTCCCTCCATCACATCAGAGGTCTCCCCATCACATCAGAGGTCTCCCCATCACATCAGAGGCCCTCCCATCACATCAGAGCTCCCCCCATCACATCAGAGGTCCCCCCATCACATCAGAGGCCCACCCATCACATGAGAGGTCTCCCCATCACATGAGAGGTCTCCCCATCACATCAGAGGTCTCCCCATCACATCAGAGGCCCTCCCATCACATCAGAGATCCTCCCATCACATGAGAGGTCTCCCCATCACATCAGAGATCCTCCCATCACATGAGAGGTCTCCCCATCACATCAGAGATCCTCCCATCACATGAGAGGTCTCCCCATCACATCAGAGGTCTCCCCATCACATCAGAGGTCTCCCCATCACATCAGAGGCCCTCCCATCACATCAGAGATCCTCCCATCACATCAGAGGTCTCCCCATCACATCAGAGGCCCACCCATCACATCAGAGCTCCTCCCCTATCACATCAGAGCTCCTCCCCCATCACAGATCCTCCCATCACATGAGAGGTCTCCCCATCACATCAGAGGCCCACCCATCACATCAGAGCTCCCCCCATCACATCAGAGGCCCACCCATCACATCAGAGGCCCACCCATCACATCAGAGGTCTCCCCATCACATCAGAGATCCTCCCATCACATCAGAGATCCTCCCATCACATCAGAGGCCCTCCCATCACATCAGAGATCCTCCCATCACATCAGAGCTCCCCCCATCACATCAGAGGCCCACCCATCACATCAGAGGTCCCTCCATCACATCAGAGGCCCTCCCATCACATCAGAGCTCCCCCCATCACATCAGAGGCCCACCCATCACATCAGAGGCCCACCCATCACATCAGAGGCCCTCCCATCACATCAGAGCTCCCCCCATCACATCAGAGGCCCACCCATCACATCAGAGGTCTCCCCATCACATCAGAGGCCCTCCCATCACATCAGAGCTCCCCCCATCACATCAGAGGCCCACCCATCACATCAGAGGCCCTCCCATCACATCAGAGATCCTCCCATCACATCAGAGCTCCCCCATCACATGAGAGGTCTCCCCATCACATCAGAGGCCCTCCCATCACATCAGAGATCCTCCCATCACATGAGAGGTCTCCCCATCACATCAGAGGCCCTCCCATCACATCAGAGGCCCTCCCATCACATCAGAGGCCCTCCCATCACATCAGAGGCCCTCCCATCACATCAGAGGCCCTCCCATCACATCAGAGGCCCTCCCATCACATCAGAGATCCTCCCATCACATCAGAGGTCTCCCCATCACATCAGAGGTCTCCTCATCACATCAGAGCTCCTCCCCCATCACATTAGAGCTCCTCCCCCATCACATCAGAGCTCCTCCCCCATCACATCAGAGGCCCTCCCATCACATCAGAGCTCCCCCCATCACATCAGAGGTCTCCCCATCACATCAGAGATCCCCCATCACATCAGAGATTCTTCCCCATCACATCAAAGGCCCTCCCATCACATCAGAGGCCCGCCCATCACATCAGAGGTCTCCCCATCACATCAGAGATCCTCCCATCACATCAGACGTTCTCCCCATCACATCAGAGGTCTCCCCATCACATCAGAGATCCTCCCATCACATCAGAGCTCTTCCCCCATCACATCAGAGATCCCCCCATCACATCAGAGCTCCTCCCCCATCACATCAGAGCCCCCCCCCCTATCACATCAGAGGTTCTCCCATCACATCAGAGGTCTCCCCATCACATCAGAGATTCTTCCCCATCACATCAGAGATCCTCCCATCACATCAGAGA
Organism: Rana kukunoris; assembly: GCA_029574335.1. Lineage (NCBI taxonomy): Eukaryota > Metazoa > Chordata > Amphibia > Anura > Ranidae > Rana > Rana kukunoris. The sequence continues at coordinate 245,978,884 of CM056054.1, forward strand.
TCCTCCCATCACATCAGAGATTCTCCCATCACATCAGACGTTCTCCCCATCACATCAGAGGTTCTCCCATCACATCAGAGGCCCACCCATCACATCAGAGCTCCCCCCATCACATCAGAGGCCCTCCCATCACATCAGAGCTCTCCCATCACATCAGAGCTCCCCCCATCACATCAGAGCTCCCCCCATCACATCAGAGGCCCACCCATCACATCAGAGGCCCACCCATCACATCAGAGGCCCACCCATCACATCAGAGCTCCCCCATCACATCAGAGGCCCACCCATCACATCAGAGGTCTCTCCATCACATCAGAGGCCCTCCCATCACATCAGAGATCCTCCCATCACATGAGAGGTCTCCCCATCACATCAGAGGTCTCCCCATCACATCAGAGGCCCTCCCATCACATCAGAGATCCTCCCATCACATGAGAGGTCTCCCCATCACATCAGAGGTCTCCCCATCACATCAGAGGTCTCCCCATCACATCAGAGGCCCTCCCATCACATCAGAGCTCCCCCCATCACATCAGAGGCCCACCCATCACATCAGAGGTCTCCCCATCATATTAGAGATCATCCCATCACATGAGAGGTCTCCCCATCACATCAGAGGCCCTCCCATCACATCAGAGATCCTCCCATCACACCAGAGGTCCCTCCATCACATCAGAGGTCCCTCCATCACATCAGAGGTCTCCCCATCACATCAGAGGTCTCCCCATCACATCAGAGGTCTCCCCATCACATCAGAGGTCCCCCCATCACATCAGAGGTCTCCTCATCACATCAGAGGCCCTCCCATCACATCAGAGATCCTCCCATCACATCAGAGGCCCTCCCATCACATCAGAGGTCCCTCCATCACATCAGAGGTCTCCCCATCACATCAGAGGTCTCCCCATCACATCAGAGGTCTCCCCATCACACCATCACATCAGAGGTCCCTCCATCACATCAGAGGTCTCCCCATCACATCAGAGGTCTCCCCATCACATCAGAGGTCTCCTCATCACATCAGAGCTCCTCCCCCATCACATCAGAGCTCCTCCCCCATCACATCAGAGCTCCTCCCCCATCACATCAGAGGCCTACCATCACATCAGAGCTCCCCCCATCACATCAGAGCTCCCCCATCACATCAGAGATTCTTCCCCATCACATCAGAGGCCCACCCATCACATCAGAGGTCTCCCCATCACATCAGAGATCCTCCCATCACATCAGAGCTCCCCCCCATCACATCAGAGATCCTCCCATCACATCAGAGCTCCTCCCCCATCACATCAGAGATCCTCCCATCACATCAGAGATCCCCCTCATCACATCAGAGCTCCTCCCCCATCACATCAGAGCCCCCCCCTATCACATCAGAGGTTCTCCCATCACATCAGAGGTCTCCCCATCACATCAGAGATTCTTCCCCATCACATCAGAGGCCCACCCATCACATCAGAGGCCCACCCATCACATCAGAGATCCTCCCATCACATCAGAGATTCTCCCATCACATCAGAGGTTCTCCCATCACATCAGAGGTTCTCCCATCACATCAGAGGCCCACCCATCACATCAGAGCTCCCCCCATCACATCAGAGGCCCACCCATCACATCAGAGGTTCTCCCATCACATCAGAGGCCCTCCCATCACATCAGAGCTCCTCCCCCATCACATCAGAGCTCCTCCCCCGCCAAATCAGAGCTCCCCATCACATCAGAGCTCCTCCCCCATCACATCAGAGCTCCCCCCATCACATCAGAGGTTCTCCCATCACATCAGAGGTCTCCCCATCACATCAGAGATTCTTCCCCATCACATCAGAGGCCCACCCATCACATCAGAGATCCTCCCATCACATCAGACGTTCTCCCATCACATCAGAGGTTCTCCCATCACACCAGAGGCCCACCCATCACATCAGAGCTCCCCCCATCACATCAGAGGCCCACCCATCACATCAGAGGTTCTCCCCCATCACATCAGAGGTCTCCCCCATCACATCAGAGGTTCTCCCCCATCACATCAGAGGCCCACCCATCACATCAGAGATCCTCCCATCACATCAGAGGTTCTCCCATCACATCAGAGGTTCTCCCCCATCACATCAGAGGCCCACCCATCACATCAGAGATCCTCCCATCACATCAGAGGTTCTCCCATCACATCAGAGGTTCTCCCATCACATCAGAGGCCCTCCCATCACATCAGAGGCCCTCCCATCACATCAGAGGCCCTCCCATCACATCAGAGGCCCACCCATCACATCAGAGATCCTCCCATCACATCAGAGATCCTCCCATCACATCAGAGATCCTCCCATCACATCAGAGGCCCTCCCATAACATCAGAGGTTCTCCTATCAGAGGCCCACCCATCACATCAGAGATCCTCCCATCACATCAGAGCTCCCCCCCCATCACATCAGAGCTCCCCCATCACATCAGAGCTCCCCCCATCACATCAGAGCTCCCCCCATCACATCAGAGCTCCCCCCATCACATCAGAGCTCCCCCCATCACATCAGAGATCCTCCCATCACATCAGAGATCCTCCCATCACATCAGAGATCCTCCCATCACATCAGAGATCCCCCCATCACATCAGAGATCCTCCCATCACATCAGAGATCCTCCCATCACATCAGAGATCCTCCCATCACATCAGAGATCCTCCCATCACATCAGAGATCCTCCCATCACATCAGAGCTCCCCCCCCATCACATCAGAGGTTCTCCCCCATCACATCAGAGGTCTCCCCCATCACATCAGAGGTTCTCCCATCACATCAGAGGCCCACCCATCACATCAGAGATCCTCCCATCACATCAGACGTTCTCCCATCACATCAGAGGTTCTCCCATCACATCAGAGGTTCTCCCATCACACCAGAGGCCCACCCATCACATCAGAGCTCCCCCCATCACATCAGAGGCCCACCCATCACATCAGAGGTTCTCCCCCATCACATCAGAGGTCTCCCCCATCACATCAGAGGTTCTCCCCCATCACATCAGAGGCCCACCCATCACATCAGAGATCCTCCCATCACATCAGAGTTCTCCATCACATCAGAGGTTCTCCCATCACATCAGAGGTTCTCCCCCATCACATCAGAGGCCCACCCATCACATCAGAGCTCCCCCATCACATCAGAGATCCTCCCATCACATCAGAGGTTCTCCCATCACATCAGAGGTTCTCCCATCACATCAGAGGCCCACCCATCACATCAGAGGCCCTCCCATCACATCAGAGGCCCTCCCATCACATCAGAGGCCCACCCATCACATCAGAGATCCTCCCATCACATCAGAGATCCTCCCATCACATCAGAGATCCTCCCATCACATCAGAGGCCCTCCCATAACATCAGAGGTTCTCCTCCCATCACATCAGAGGCCCACCCATCACATCAGAGGCCTCCCATCAGAGATCCTCCCATCACATCAGAGCTCCCCCCCATCACATCAGAGCTCCCCCATCACATCAGAGCTCCCCCCATCACATCAGAGCTCCCCCCATCACATCAGAGCTCCCCCCATCACATCAGAGCTCCCCCCATCACCACATCAGAGCTCCCCCCATCACCACATCAGAGCTCCCCCCATCACATCAGAGCTCCCCCCATCACATCAGAGCTCCCCCTCATCACATCAGAGCTTCCCCCCCCCCCCCATCACATCAGAGCTCCCCCCCATATCACATCAGAGCTCCCCCCCATATCACATCAGAGCTCCCCCCATCACATCAGAGGTCCTCCCCCATCACACCAGAGGTCCTCCCCCATCACACCAGAGGTCCTCCCCCATCACACAGAGGTCCTCCCCCATCACACCAGAGGTCCTCCCCCATCACACCAGAGCTCCCCCCATCACACCAGAGCTCCCCCCATCACACCAGAGGTCCTCCCCCATCACACCAGAGGTCCTCCCCCATCACATCAGAGGTCCTCCCCCATCACATCAGAGGTCCTCCCCCATCACATCAGAGCTCCCCCAATCCCATCAGTGGTTTCCCCCCATCAAATCAGGTCTCTCTGTTTATCTTGTCTCATCAGACCACAGGACGCAGTTCCAATAATCCATGTCCTTAGTCTGCTTGTCTTCAGCAAACTGTTTGCGGCTCTTTTTTGTACCTCATCTTTAGAAGAGACTTCCTTCCTTCTGGAGACCAATTTGATGCAGTGTGCGGCGTATGGTCTGAGCACCGACAAGCTGACCCCTCCCCCACCCCTTCACCCTCTGCAGCAATGCTGGCAGCACTCATACGTCTGTTTCCCGAAAACAACCTCTGGATAGGACGCTGAGCATGTGACTTCAACCTCTCTGGTGGACCATGACGAGGCGGGGGAGGGGAACCCGTCCTGTTATACCGCTGGATGGTCTTGGCCACCAGATCAGTTTGAGGGTCTCGGCGATCTTCTTATCTCCTCGGCCATCTTTATGTAGAGACACAATTCTTTATATCCGATCCTCAGAGAGTTCTTTGCCATGAGGCGCCATGATGTCCTTCCAGTGACCAGTATGAGAGAGTGAGAGCGATAACACCAAATGTAACACACCTGCTCCCCATTCACACCTGAGACCTTGTAACACTAACGAGTCACATGACAGCGGGGGAGGGAAAAATGGCTAATTGGGCTCATTTTGGACATTTTCACTTAGGTGTGTACTCACTTTTGTTCCCAGCGGTTTAGATATTAATGGCTGTGTGTTGAGTTATTTGTTATACAAGCTGTACACTCACTACACAACATTGGAGATACAAAGATCCCTCCCCCTGTGTACACCCCTCCCCCTATGTACACTCACTACACAACATTGTAGATACAAAGACCCCTCACCCCTGTGTACACCCCTCCCCCCATGTACACTCACTACACAACATTGTAGATACAAAGACCCCTCCCCCCATGTACACTCACTACACAACATTGTAGATACAAAGACCCCTCCCCCTGTGTACACCCCTCCCCCCCCCATGTACACTCACTACACAACATTGTAGATACAAAGACCCCTCCCCCAGTGTACACCCCTCCCCCCCATGTACACTCACTACACAACATTGTAGATACAAAGACCCCTCCCCCTGTGTACACCCCTCCCCCCCATGTACACTCACTACACAACATTGTAGATACAAAGACCCCTCCCCCCTGTGTACACCCCTCCCCCCCCATGTACACTCACTACACAACATTGTAGATACAAAGACCCCTCACCCCTGTGTACACCCCTCCCCCCCATGTACACTCACTACACAACATTGGAGATACAAAGACCCCTCCCCTGTACACTCACTACACAACATTGGAGATACAAAGACCCCTCCCCCCAGTGTACACCCCTCCCCCCATGTACACTCACTACACAACATTGGAGATACAAAGACCCCTCCCCCCAGTGTACACCCCTCCCCCCATGTACACTCACTACACAACATTGGAGATACAAAGACCCCTCCCCCCATGTACACTCACTACACAACATTGGAGATACAAAGACCCCTCCCCCTGTGTACACCCCTTCCCCCTCATGTACACTCACTACACAACATTGGAGATACAAAGTGTAATTTCTTTAGTGTTGTCACATGAGAAGATATAAGAAAAGATGTGAGTGAGGGGTGTAATTAGCCCCGCCCCCCAGCCTGTGATTGGATAGAAGGAGCAGACTGATGAGCTCATCTCTCTGCTCTCTCCTCCTATCAGCGTGCTTCGTGTACTGTGGCACAACTGATTGGCTCCTTGTTCTGCTTCTCCCATAGTGGGGATATTTCCCTTCACATCCTGTCCCAGAGCCAAACAGGAAGTGAGAGGAAATCTCTGCAAATTGAGGGAAATCCCCGCCCCCAGCTCACCAGAACTAGTGTCCCCATTGGAAGATTTCCCCTCTGGGGACAACACAACATGTGGGACTTTCTTTCACATTCAGTGTAGTGATGGGAAGTTCGACTCTTTTAACTGAATCGGTTCATTTCGAGTCACTCACTGAAATGAACCGATTCAATGAATCGATTCTTCAGTTCTTCAGTTCACTTGCTGAGTCTACTGACAAGCAAGTGAACCAAAGCTCTGATTCAACCTTCTTAAATGATTAGAAGCAATAGAACGATTCTTCACAGGTTTGCAGGTCCTGGGGACATTTACTTGTATTTGGTTCTGTGCTCAGAGGACAATCATATAGTATCAGATCACAATTTGTCAGATTAGCCAGCTGGTGATGCACAAAAAGCTGTTTAAATGAAAAGTGGGTTTTGTGCATGTGAATCAAATTCTGATGGGCCAACTTCAGTTAATATTGCTAACCATTGTATTTTTCCGTAGTCTTCACAGCGCATGCACAGTAAAAATTATCGGATTTTATTAGTGCGGGCGGGCAAAGTACCCACGGTAGTAAAATGTAATCTTTAGGCTGCTTTCACACTTGTGCAACTTGAAAGTCGTGCAATTTTTTCCACGATTTTTACTGTGACTTTGATGCAATTTTGATGCGACTTGAAGCAATACCTATGTAATCTTGAGGTTTCTGCCTCAAGTCGCATCAAAATCGAACCAAAGTAATGCAGTGACTACTTTTGAAGTCGCATAGATATGGACGGTACTCGTTGGAAATCATGGGGTAGCACTTGTCCTGCGACTTTGTAGTCCCAAGTCGCACAAGTATGAAAGGAGCCTCATTATGCACTGTAAAGACTACAGACAAATCTGATGGCTAGCCATTTTTCAGAATGCAGTTCACATGCACAAAAACCCGCTTTTCGTTTATACCACTGTTTGTGCGTCGCTGTAAGTGGCAATATTGGCTGATCCTATAGATGCTTGATCTGACAGAACACCTGCTACCCAGGTTACAGAGCACAATCTTATACTCATATGATTGTATAACAGACCCCAGATGCAATAAAGAGAACCTGTCACTTAAAAAAAAAAAAAACTATTACATAGGGGGTGGGGCTTGTTAAGTGAAAAAATAAACAAAATTAAAACTATCCCCACGGACCCCGATATCTGCATGTGATTAAACGTGTGTAGGGCGTGCATGTGTACATAAACGATGATTGCTTCACACGTTAGGTGTCACCACAAACGTCAGAGAGACTGCAATAATTCTAGAAATATAACTCATGGTTAATGAATGTCCTGTACTACCCGTTATCACTATCTACCGTATATTACAAATTGCCCCAAAGGGGTTTCTTTATTGTTTAATGAAAAAAAAAAAAAATGCTTTTAAAACAGACATACATATCTCCTTTAGGATAAGCTAACTAAATTCTAAAGGGTTAAAGAATTAATATGAATGAGTATATTTTCTTATTCTGACTCTTTGTCCTCTCTGTCTTTAAAGCAGTCAGTCTGTAGTGTATTTCTGCTCCCTGATCATTGTGATTTAATGTATTGTTCTCCTGGTGGTGACTCGTGGTTATTACAGTGTACTGGATTATAACAGCTCATACGATTCTTCAACTCAGTTCTTTAACTCAATAACTCGTTTGATTCTTTTAACTCGGTATACTGTGTACTGATGATGACTCATGTATGCAGTTCCTGAGTGTCTCTGTACCTTGAGCACGCTGATTGGTTGTAGGGAGGGGCCGAGCTCTCTCACTCTAGGATCATATTACCAGCCTGCTCTCCTATGCTTTGTATTGAGTGCACAGAGAACCATTACAGACGGTTCACTCACTCACATGAATCGATTCACTCAGTTCACTGAAAAGAACCGATTCAAAAGAACGATTCGTTCATGAACTGGACATCACTAATTCAGTGATGCAGTTCTGCTCAGTCACCACTGCTGGGACTTGTAGTGTCTCTCAGCCCTGTGTGTGTGGAGGGAAGTGTACCTGTATCTGTTGTATGATCATCCCCAGCACACAGCATGCTTCCCCCAGGAAACCTCTCACTCCTCTGAGCTGAGGACACACTGGGAAGTCATTTATGTCTCCAAACTTACGGGGGCCGCCATTTTGTTGGAGACCGAGAAGCTTCCCACATGGTCAGCGGGGGCGGGGTCTCATTGTCACATTGTTTGTATTGTGTCTCCTGTCATGCGGGGTGACGTCACTCAGTGGGCGGGGAAGGGAAGGCGGATGTTTTGAGCTTGTGACTTCCGGTCGGTGTCCACCGGGAGATCAGCGGAGAGTTCCGGGAAGAAAAGGTTCCGGGGAGCCGAGAAGGAGGAGAAGAAGAGCCGGGAGAGGGATGGAGGAGCGGCGGCCTCTCCTGGTCAGGTCACCCCGGGTGTTCGGGCGGCGCTGGTTGGTTCTCATCCTGTTCTCCTGTCTGGGCTTCCTGCAGGGATTAGTATGGAACAGCTGGGGGCCCATCCAGGCCTCCGCCCGGGCCGTCCTCGGCTTCTCCCCCCTGGACATCGCCCTCCTCGTCCTCTGGGGACCCATCGGCTTCTTACCCTGCTTCTTCTTCATGTGGGTGATGGACAAGAAGGGTGAGTGACCCCCCCCCCCCATGTACCCCAATATACTCCCCTCCCCCTACTGTACCCCAATATACTCCCCTCCCCCACCACTGTACCCCAATATACCCTTCCCCCAATGTGTACCCCCAGATATACTTCCCTGCTTCTTCTTCATGTGGGTGATGGACAAGAAGGGTGAGTGACCCCCCATGTACCCCAATATATAACCCTTCCCCTTACTGTACCCCAATATACTCCCCTCCCCCGCCACTGTACCCCAATATACCCCTCCCCCACCACTGTACCCCAATATACCCTTCCCCCAGATATACCTCCCTGCTTCTTCTTCATGTGGGTGATGGACAAGAAGGGTGAGTGACCCCCCATGTACCCCAATATACTCCCCTCCCCCCAATGTACCCCCTCCCCCACCACTGTACCCCCAGATATACCCCTCCCCCACCACTGTACCCCAATATACCCTTCCCCCAATGTGTACCCCCAGATATACTTCCCTGCTTCTTCTTTATGTGGGTGATGGACAAGAAGGGTGAGTGACCCCCCATGTACCCCAATATATAACCCTTCCCCCTACTGTACCCCAATATACTCCCCTCCCCCACCACTGTACCCCAATATACCTTTCCCCCAATGTGTACCCCCAGATATACTTCCCTGCTTCTTCTTCATGTGGGTGATGGACAAGAAGGGTGAGTGACCCCCCATGTACCCCAATATACTCCCCTCCCCCCAATGTACCCCCTCCCCCACCACTGTACCCCCAGATATACCCCTCCCCCACCACTGTACCCCAATATACCCTTCCCCCAATGTGTACCCCCAGATATACTTCCCTGCTTCTTCTTTATGTGGGTGATGGACAAGAAGGGTGAGTGACCCCCCATGTACCCCAATATATAACCCTTCCCCCTACTGTACCCCAATATACTCCCCTCCCCCACCACTGTACCCCAATATACCTTTCCCCCAATGTGTACCCCCAGATATACTTCCCTGCTTCTTCTTCATGTGGGTGATGGACAAGAAGGGTGAGTGACCCCCCATGTACCCCAATATACTCCCCTCCCCCCAATGTACCCCCTCCCCCACCACTGTACCCCCAGATATACCCCTCCCCCACCACTGTACCCCAATATACCCTTCCCCCAATGTGTACCCCCAGATATACTTCCCTGCTTCTTCTTCATGTGGGTGATGGACAAGAAGGGTGAGTGACCCCCCATGTACCCCAATATATAACCCTTCCCCTTACTGTACCCCAATATACTCCCCTCCCCCGCCACTGTACCCCAATATACCCCTCCCCCACCACTGTACCCCAATATACCCTTCCCCCAGATATACCTCCCTGCTTCTTCTTCATGTGGGTGATGGACAAGAAGGGTGAGTGACCCCCCATGTACCCCAATATACTCCCCTCCCCCCAATGTACCCCCTCCCCCACCACTGTACCCCCAGATATACCCCTCCCCCACCACTGTACCCCAATATACCCTTCCCCCAATGTGTACCCCCAGATATACTTCCCTGCTTCTTCTTCATGTGGGTGATGGACAAGAAGGGTGAGTGACCCCCCATGTACCCCAATATATAACCCTTCCCCTTACTGTACCCCAATATACTCCCCTCCCCCGCCACTGTACCCCAATATACCCCTCCCCCACCACTGTACCCCAATATACCCTTCCCCCAGATATACCTCCCTGCTTCTTCTTCATGTGGGTGATGGACAAGAAGGGTGAGTGACCCCCCATGTACCCCAATATATAACCCTTCCCCCTACTGTACCCCAATATACTCCCCTCCCCCACCACTGTACCCCAATATACTCCCCTCCCCCACCACTGTACCCCAATATACCCTTCCCCCAATGTGTACCCCCAGATATACTTCCCTGCTTCTTCTTCATGTGGGTGATGGACAAGAAGGGTGAGTGACCCCCTATGTACCCCAATATACTCCCCTCCCCCCCAATGTGTACCCCAATATACCCCTCCCCCAATGTACCCCAAAATACCCCCCCCCCAATGTGTAACCCCCAGATATACCTCCCTGCTTCTTCTTCATGTGGGTGATGGACAAGAAGGGTGAGTGACCCCCCATGTACCCCAATATACTCCCCTCCCCCCAATGTACCCCAAAATACCCCTCCCCAATGTGTACCCCCTCCCCCACCACTGTACCCCCAGATATACTTCCCTGGTTCTTCTTCATGTGGGTGATGGACAAGAAGGGTGAATGTACCCCAATATACCCCTCCCCCAAATGTACTCCCATATATATACCTCCCTCCCCCCACCACTGTACCCCCAGATATACCTCCCTGCTTCTTCTTCATGTGGATGATGGACAAGAAGGGTGAGTGACCCCCCAATGTACCTCATTATACCCCCATTTACACTGATACCCCCCCCCCCCCCCCCCCGTGAACCTGGATATACTCCCTATTATACCACCAACTGTACTGTATACCCTTCACTAGTCTCCTGTATATACCCAACAATGTACCCCCATATACACCCCCCCCCAATATCCTGCTTGTCACTCATAGTACCCTTGATAGATCTCAGTGCTCCTCAGTACACCATGCTTCACCCCACTGTACCCCAATGTACTGCACTTCATCCCACTGTACCCCAATGTACTGCACTTCATCCCACTGTACCCCAATGTACTGCGCTTCATCCCACTGTACCCCAATGTACTGCACTTCATCCCACTGTACCCCAATGTACTGCGCTTCATCCCACTGTACCCCAATGTACTGCACTTCATCCCACTGTACCCCAATGTACTGCACTTCATCCCACTGTACCCCAATGTACTGCACTTCATCCCACTGTACCCCAATGTACTGCACTTCATCCCACTGTACCCCAATGTACTGCACTTCATCCCACTATACCCCAATATACTGCACTTCATCCCACTGTACCCCAATGTACTGCACTTCATCCCACTGTACCCCAATGTACTGCACTTCATCCCACTGTACCCCAATGTACTGCACTTCATCCCACTATACCCCAATATACTGCACTTCATCCCACTGTACCCCAATGTACTGCGCTTCATCCCACTGTACCCCAATGTACTGCGCTTCATCCCACTGTACCCCAATGTACTGCGCTTCATCCCACTGTACCCCAATGTACTGCGCTTCATCCCACTGTACCCCAATGTACTGCGCTTCATCCCACTGTACCCCAATGTACTGCGCTTCATCCCACTGTACCCCAATGTACTGCGCTTCATCCCACTGTACCCCAATGTACTGCGCTTCATCCCACTGTACCCCAATGTACTGCGCTTCATCCCACTGTACCCCAATGTACTGCGCTTCATCCCACTGTACCCCAATGTACTGCGCTTCACCCCACTGTACCCCAATGTACTGCACTTCATCCCACTGTACCCCAATGTACTGCACTTCATCCCACTGTACCCCAATGTACTGCACTTCATCCCACTGTACCCCAATGTACTGCACTTCATCCCACTGTACCCCAATGTACTGCACTTCATCCCACTGTACCCCAATGTACTGCACTTCATCCCACTGTACCCCAATGTACTGCACTTCATCCCACTATACCCCAATATACTGCACTTCATCCCACTGTACCCCAATGTACTGCGCTTCATCCCACTGTACCCCAATGTACTGCGCTTCATCCCACTGTACCCCAATGTACTGCGCTTCATCCCACTGTACCCCAATGTACTGCGCTTCATCCCACTGTACCCCAATGTACTGCGCTTCATCCCACTGTACCCCAATGTACTGCGCTTCATCCCACTGTACCCCAATGTACTGCGCTTCATCCCACTGTACCCCAATGTACTGCGCTTCATCCCACTGTACCCCAATGTACTGCGCTTCATCCCACTGTACCCCAATGTACTGCGCTTCATCCCACTGTACCCCAATGTACTGCACTTCATCCCACTGTACCCCAATGTACTGCACTTCACCCCACTGTACCAAACTGTCCCCCTCTATACCCCAGTATGCTCCCACTGTGCCTCAGTATATACTATACCCCCACATAGGGTGCTGCACCCCACAACCATCCTGCTTCCTTCCCAGGTGAGTGATGGAGGGTGAATGTGTCCCGTCCCCCCCATTATACCCCAGTATTACACCAGCATGCCCCACTGTACCCCATACACCTCTCTGCATTCTGTCTCCCCCCCCCCACTCTGCGATGCCGTGTGATGAGATAAGTGGTGGAGGAAGTGAAACTGTCTGTGGTGCCTCTTATCACCCGGCATGTCACCACACCCACCGTGGTGTCAGGTGGGAGCGTCTCGCTGTCACCCCAGTCTGTACTCCGTCCTCACCGAGAGAGCGCCCGCCGCTTCACCGAGTGTGTGTGATAGCATAGTCATGTCACTTGTAGGCAGCCCACCCCCCCTATAGTTAGAATCCCTCCCTAGGACATACTTAACCCCTTCCTCGCCCCCTAGTGTTGAACCCCTTCTCTGCCAGTCATATTTATACAGTAATTAGTGCATATTTATAGCACCGATCGCTGTATAAATGCCAATGGTCCCAAAATAGTGTCTGATGTGTCCGCCATAATGTCGCAGTCTGTCCCCCAGTACCCATCTATACCCCGGTACCAAGTTATACCCCTCTGTACCCCAGTACTTTCCACGGTACCTAGTTATACCACCCTGTCCCCCAGTACTCCCCCCCAGCACCCAACTGTACCCCTCTGTAACCCAGTGCTTTCCCCGGTACCCAACTGTACCCAGTTCTTCCCTGGTACCCAACTGTACCCCTATGTACCCTAGAACATCCCCCAGTACCCAGTTATACCCCTCTGTCCCCCAGTACTTCCCCCCGGCACCCAACTGTACCCCTCTCTACCCCTGGTACCCTTCTGTACCCCAGTGCTTTCCCCAGTACACAATTGTACCCCAGTACTTTTCCCGGTACCCGCTGTCCCCCGGTACCCAACTGTACCCCTCTGTACCCTAGTACTTCTCCCGGTACCCAACTGTACCCCTCTGTACCCCGGTACTTCTCCCGGTACCCAACTGTACCCCGGTACCCAACTGTACCCCGGTACTTCTCCCGGTACCCAACTGTACCCCGGTACTTCTCCCGGTACCCAACTGTACCCCGGTACTTCTCCCGGTACCCAACTGTACCCCGGTACTTCTCCCGGTACCCAACTGTACCCCGGTACTTCTCCCGGTACCCAACTGTACCCCTCTGTACCCTAGTACTTCTCCCGGTACCCAACTGTACCCCGGTACTTCTCCCGGTACCCAACTGTACCCCCTCTGTACCCTAGTACTTCTCCCGGTACCCAACTGTACCCCGGTACTTCTCCCGGTACCCAACTGTACCCCCTCGGTACCCAACTGTACCCCCTCTGTACCCCGGTACTTCCCCTGGTACCCCTCTGTACCCTAGTACTTCCCCCGGTACCCAACTGTACCCCCTCTGTACCCAACTGTACCCTCTCTGTATCCTGGTACCCAACTGTACCCCCTCTGTACCCGGGTACTTCTCCCGGTACCCAACTGTACCCCCTCTGTACCCGGGTACTTCTCCCGGTACCCAACTGTACCCCCTCGGTACCCGGGTACTTCTCCTGCTACCCAACTGTACCCCCTCGGTACCCGGGTACTTCTCCTGCTACCCAACTGTACCCCCTCTGTACCCCGGTACTTCTCCTGCTACCCAACTGTACCCCCTCTGTACCCCGGTACTTCTCCTGCTACCCAACTGTACCCCCTCTGTACCCCGGTACTTCTCCTGCTACCCAACTGTACCCCCTCTGTACCCCGGTACTTCTCCTGCTACCCAACTGTACCCCCTCTGTACCCCGGTACTTCTCCTGCTACCCAACTGTACCCCCTCTGTACCCCGGTACTTCTCCTGCTACCCCTCTGTACCCCGGTACTTTCCCCGGTACCCTGTTATACCCCCTCTGTCCCCCAGTACCTCCACTGGTACCCAACTGTACCCCTGTATTTCCACTGGTACCCAACTGTACCCAATTGTACCCCAGTACTTCCCCCGGTACCCAACTGTACCCCTCTGTACCCTAGTACTTCCTCCCCGGTACCCAGTTATACTCCTCTGTCCCCCAGTACTCCCCCCACCCCCATACCCAATTGTACCCCTCTGTCCCCCCGGTACCCAACTGTACCCCAGTACGCCCCTGGTACCCATTGTTGTCACTTGTAGCCCATCCCCCCATATTTAGAATCACACCCTAGGACACACTTAACCCCTTCCCCACCTCCTTCACTGCCAGTGTCATTTACACAGTAATCGGTGCATTTTTTTTTTTTTTTTTTTTTTTTTAGCACTGATCGTTGAATAAATGACAATGGTCCCAAAATAGTGTCAAAAGTGTCCGGGGGGGGGGGATTCTGTTCTGAGTGGGCAGGAATGTGAGACGTTAGAGATACTTCATCCCAGAATTCTCTACATCTCTGGGGGGGTTCAGCAGAGGTGTGAAGTCCAAACACAGAGCGGAGTAGAGGAGAGGCCGATGTGCACATTGGGGGAGGGGGGGCAGTATTTGGTGTCGCGCACACACAGGATCGGTCGGCTCTGGGGGAGGAAACCGCAGCCAAACCGCCTGAGGGATGACACTCCTGTCTGTACACATGACACCGCCGCAGTAAGAAAAATGACAGCGTCATGCTGTCAGCTGGTGTTGCAATTGCCGAGTGTGACTAATGCAGGTCTATGGGGCCTCCCCGCAACCACGTGCGGTGTGCGATAGAACAGCGAATAATGAGTTAAATCAGGGGGGTGAGGCGGCAACATATCTCCTCCTCCTCCGCCTGCTAAACGCCTCTGAAAAGTGACCCGGGCATGGATCACAGATTGCTTTTCAGAGGAGCAGCAGTCCTTGCTGGATGTCTGCACAAAGCCCATACATGCCATGGGGGCGGAGATCCAGGACACAGCCAATGGCTGATCACTATATACCGACCCGCCGCCAGTACCATGTGATCGCTGTGTGCCCGCCGCCAGTACCATGTGATCACTATGTACCGACCTGCCGCCAGTACCATGTGATCACTATATACCGACCCGCCGCCAGTACCATGTGATCACTATGTGCCCGCCGCCAGTACCATGTGATCACTATGTGCCCGCCGCCAGTACCATGTGATCGCTATGTGCCCGCCGCCAGTACCATGTGATCGCTATGTGCCCGCCGCCAGTACCATGTGATCACTATGTGCCCGCCGCCAGTACCATGTGATCGCTATGTGCCCGCCGCCAGTACCATGTGATCGCTATGTGCCCGCCGCCAGTACCATGTGATCGCTGTGTGCCCGCCGCCAGTACCATGTGATCACTATGTACCGACCCGCCGCCAGTACCATGTGATCACTATATACCGACCCGCCGCCAGTACCATGTGATCGCTGTGTGCCCGCCGCCAGTACCATGTGATCACTATGTACCGACCCGCCGCCAGTACCATGTGATCACTATATACCGACCCGCCGCCAGTACCATGTGATCACTATGTGCCCGCCGCCAGTACCATGTGATCACTATGTGCCCGCCGCCAGTACCATGTGATCACTATGTGCCCGCCGCCAGTACCATGTGATCGCTATGTGCCCGCCGCCAGTACCATGTGATCGCTATGTGCCCGCCGCCAGTACCATGTGATCACTATGTGCCCGCCGCCAGTACCATGTGATCGCTATGTGCCCGCCGCCAGTACCATGTGATCGCTGTGTGCCCGCCGCCAGTACCATGTGATCGCTGTGTGCCCGCCGCCAGTACCATGTGATCGCTGTGTGCCCGCCGCCAGTACCATGTGATCGCTGTGTGCCCGCCGCCAGTACCATGTGATCGCTATGTGCCCGCCGCCAGTACCATGTGATCGCTATGTGCCCGCCGCCAGTACCATGTGATCGCTATGTGCCCGCCGCCAGTACCATGTGGTCGCTGTGTGCCCGCCGCCAGTACCATGTGATCGCTGTGACCAATCGCAGCAGATCACATGACGATTGTAAATGATGGATGCCTTTTTTTTCATGACATCCGTTGTATACAGTTGTGTGTTGCTGTGATTGATCACATGGTACAGGCAGGGCCAATCGTAGCCCACCTGTACCATGTGATTGGCTTTCACCAATCGCAATAAAAACACACTGAACCGGTTTCATTCAGTAAAATTCTTCCATATACATGTGGGAGGATCGGCAGGGCGGGGGGAAAATTACAGAACGATGCACTGTGTCTGTGTCTCTCTCTCCAGCAGCTGAAAGCCAGTTTCTCCCCCTCTCCCTCACGCTGACTTTCAGCTGCTGGACCTGTTTCAGTAAAATGCTTACATACAGATGTGGGCGGCACAGGGTAGGGGATCGGCAGGGCGGGGGACAATTACAGAACGTTGCACTGTGTGTGTGTCTCTCTACAGCAGCTGAAAGCCAGTTTCTCCCCCTCTCCCTCACAGTGGCTTTCAATTGTTGGACCCGTTTCAGTAAAATGCTTGCATATAGATGTGGGGGATCGGCAGGACGGGGAGGACAATTGCAGAACGACGCGCTGTGTTTGTCTCTCTCTCTCCAGCAGCTGAAAGCAGGCCGGAGGGAGAGGCGGAGAAACTCTTTCAGCTGCTAGAGAGAGAGATACAGACACAGTGCATCGTTCTGTAATTGTCCTGCCGAACCCCCCTCCCCCCCTGTGCTGCCCACATCGATATGCCAACATTTTACTGAAACTGGTCCAGCAGCTGAAAGCCAGCGCAAGGGGGAGAAACTGTCTTTCAGCTGCTGGAAAGAGAGACACAAACACAGTGCATTGTTCCAGTAATTTTCCTCCTGCACCCCCCCCCCCCCCCCCCCCACGTGCCCAGGCCTTCTACAGTAGGCCCACTGTTCTACCCCTCCCCCTGGACTGGATCGGTGCAGGAGGAAAATTACAGGAACAATGCACTGTGCCTGTGTCTCTCTTTCCAGCAGCTGAAAGCCAGTTTCTCCCTCTCTCCCTCATGCTGGCTTTCAGCCGCTGGACCTGTATCAGTAAAATTCTTACATATAGATGTAGGGGATCAGCAGGACGGGAGGAAAATTGCAGGAACGATGCACTTTATGTGTCTCTCTCTCTAGCAGCTGAAAGACAGTTTCCCCCCCCCCCCCCCCCCGGTTTCGATTTCAGCTGCTGGATAGAGAAACACAGACAGTGCATCATTCTGTAATTATCCACCCGCCCTGCCGATTCCCCCCCTCCCCCTCCAACCCACCCTGTGCTGCCCACAATTATTGAATCATGCACTGTCTGTGTCTCTCTCTCCAGCAGCTGAAAGCTGGCCAGAGGGGGTGAAACTGGCTTTCAGCTGCTGGAGAGAGAGAGACGCAAAGCTCATCGTTCTGTAACTGTTCTCCCAACCTGCCGACCCCCCCCCCCCCCAAGCATTTTAGTGAAACAGGTCCAGCAGCTGGAGGGAGAGGGGGAGAGAAACTGGCTTTCAACTGCTGGGGAGAGAGACACAAACACAGTGCAACGTTCCTGTAATTTTCCTCCTGCACCGATCCCCCGGCTGTCCTATTGTAGAAGGCCTGGGGTTCAGCAACCCCCCCCCTCAGACAGCAGGCGGATCGGTGCAGGAGGAAAATTACAGGAACGATGCACTGTGTCTGTGTCTCTCTCTCCAGCAGCTGAAAGACAGTTTCTCCCCCTCTCCCTCCAGCTTGTCTTTCAGCTGCTGCACCTGTTTCACTAAAATGCTTGCATACAGATGTGGGCAGCACAGGGTGGGGGATTGGCAGGGCGGGGGGACAATTAAAGAACGATGCACTGTGTCTGTGCCTCTCTCTATAGCAGCTGAAAGCCAGTTTCTCCCCCTCTCCCTCACGCTGGCTTTTAGCTGCCAGACCTGTTGCACTAAAATGCTTGCATACAGATGTGGGCAGCACAGGGTGGATGCATACAGATGTGGGCAGAGCGGGGGGCCAATTACAGAACGATGCGCTCTCCCGGAGGGGGAAAAACTGTCTTTCAGCTGCCGGAGAGAGAGATACAGACACAGTGCATTGTTCTGTATTGTCCTGCCGATTTGGCCCCCCCCCCCCCCCCCCCGTGCTGTCCAAATCTATACGCAAGAACTTTTCTGAAACAGGTCCAGCAGCTGAAAGCCAGCGTGAGGAAGAGGGGGAGAAACTGTCTTTCTGCTGCTGGAGGGAGAGACACAGACATAGTGCATTGTTTCCGGTAATTTTCCTCCTGCACCAATCCCCCTGCTTCTACAATAGGGCTGCATCCTCCTGCACCGGACAGCAGGGGGATCAGTGCAGGGGGAAAATTACAGGAACGATGCACCTCTTTATGTGTCTCTCTCTCTAGCAGCTGAAAGACAGTTTCTCCTCCCCCCCCCCCCTCTCCTTCACGCTGGCTTCAGCTGCTGGACCTCATTCACTAAAATGCTTGCATATAGATGTGTGGGATGGACAGGACGGGAGGAAAATTACAGAATCTTGTGTCTCTCTATCTCTATCGACAGGGAGAGGGGGAGAGACTGTCTTACAGCTGCTGGAGAGAGAGACACAGACACAGTGCATCGTTCTGTAATTGTTCTCCAATCCTGCCGATCCTTCACACTGTGCTGTCCACATCTATATGCAAGCATTTTACTGAGACGGGTCCAGCAGCTCAAAGCAAGCGTGAGGGAGAGGGGGAGAAACTGGCTTTCAGCTGCTGAAGAGAGAGACACAGACACAGTGCATCGTTCTGTAATTGTTCTCCAATCCTGCCGATCCCTCACCCTGTGCTGCCCACATCTGTATGCAAGCATTTTACTGAGACGGGTCCAGTAGCTCAAAGCCTGCGTGAGGGGGAGAAACTGTCTTTCAGCTGCTGGAGAGAGAGACACAAGCATCGTTCTATAATTGTTATCCAATCCTGCCGATCCCCCCCCCCCACCCTGTGCTGCCCACATCTATATGCCGGCAATTTACTGAAAGGGGTCCAGCAGCTGAAAGCCAGCACGAGGGAGAGGGGGAGAAACTGGCTTTCAGCTGCTGGAGGGCGAGACACAGACACAGTGCAAAGTTCTGTAATTATACTCCCGATTTCCCCCCCCCCCCCACCCTGTGCTGAAACTGGCTTTCAGCTGCTGGAGGGAAAGACACAGACACAGTGCAAAGTTCTGTAATTATACTCCCGATTCCCCCCCCCCCCCCCCCCCCCCCACCCTGTGCTGTGCTGAAACTGGCTTTTAGTTTCTGGAGGGAGAGACACAAACACAGTGGTGCATTGTTCCTGTAATTTTCCAGACCCCCTATGTGCCCAGGCCCCCCCCCCCCCCAAATCGGTGGCCACAAACAGTAAATTGTTCTGCAATTGTCCTCCAATCCCCCCCCCCCTGTGCTGCCCACATCTATATGCAAGCATTTTACCGAAACGGGTCCAGCCGCTGAAAGCCAGCGTGAGTGAGAGGGGGAGAGACTGGCTTTCAGCTGCTGGAGGGAGAGACACAGACACAGTGCATTGTTCCTGTAAGCACTGAGGCCTGTAGACTGAATGGGCCGTCTGTGTATGCGGTTTGAGCACCTGACAGGCCCACCATGTATGTTTTTTTGGGGGCGCAGCGGCTGCCCTATTTGGGGGAGGGGTCACGCGCCTGTCAGATTGGGACGAGCGAGTAGCACGCGTTCTATAGAATGTGTCCCTCGGGTTCGGTCCCCTCAGACGCCGATGATGATCGGGTGCCCAGAGATTGGCAGAATTTTGCATTGTATTCCCTGTTGGCGCCCCGCGGCGTTGGCGTGCCTGACCGCGTTTTTTTTCATTTCCTCTTGTCTGGCGCTGCACGCGGCTCGTCACATGGAGCCACACGGCGGCTGGTTGTATTTTTAGTCTCCCTCCGGCTCGTCACGTCGGGAATGTTTTCTCTGGTGACGAGTTTGTCGGTGTGGTAATTAGAGACGTGTCGGTCCTCATCCTCCGCCGCTGACATGCCAGGCTGTGCCGCGTGTGAGACCTGTCACTCTCACCGACGCTAATGTGACTTGTCATGGCGAGCGCCAGGCAACCGCGGGTCCTGTACTGCCAGGCAATGCCCAACCCCCCCCCCCCAATACAGGGGGCGGAATATCTGCTGTGTATTTGTCTGTGTAAATATACATAGACTGTCGTTGTATAGATTATACTGGAGAGAGAGAGAGAGAGAGGTGAAAGGGAGAGGTGGAAGGGAAAGGGAGGGCGAGAGGTGGAAGGAAAAGAGAGAGAGCGCGAGGTGGAAGGAAAAGAGAGAGAGCGCGAGGTGGAAGGAAAAGAGAGAGAGCGCGAGGTGGAAGGAAAAGAGAGAGAGCGCGAGGTGGAAGGGAAAGGGAGGGCGAGAGGTGGAAGGAAAAGAGAGAGAGCGCGAGGTGGAAGGAAAAGAGAGCGCGAGGTGGAGGGAAAAGAGAGAGAGCGCGAGGTGGAAGGAAAAGAGAGAGAGCGCGAGGTGGAAGGAAAAGAGAGAGAGCGCGAGGTGGAAGGAAAAGAGAGAGAGCGCGAGGTGGAAGGAAAAGAGAGAGAGCGCGAGGTGGAAGGAAAAGAGAGAGAGCGCGAGGTGGAAGGAAAAGAGAGAGAGCGCGAGGTGGAAGGAAAAGAGAGAGAGCGCGAGGTGGAAGGAAAAGAGAGAGAGCGCGAGGTGGAAGGAAAAGAGAGAGAGCGCGAGGTGGAAGGAAAAGAGAGAGAGCGCGAGGTGGAAGGAAAAGAGAGAGAGCGCGAGGTGGAAGGAAAAGAGAGCGCGAGGTGGAGGGAAAAGAGAGAGAGCGCGAGGTGGAAGGAAAAGAGAGAGAGCGCGAGGTGGAAGGAAAAGAGAGAGAGCGCGAGGTGGAAGGAAAAGAGAGAGAGCGCGAGGTGGAAGGAAAAGAGAGAGAGCGCGAGGTGGAAGGAAAAGAGAGAGAGCGCGAGGTGGAAGGAAAAGAGAGAGAGCGAGAGGTGGAAGGAAAAGAGGGAGAGGTGGAAGGAAAAGAGAGAGAGGGAGAGGTGGAAGGAAAAGAGAGAGAGAGAGCGAGAGATGGAAGGAAAAGAGAGAGATGGAAGGAAGAGAGAGAGAGAGAGCGAGAGATGGAAGGAAAAGAGAGAGAGGGAGAGCGTGGAAGGAAAAGAGAGAGAGAGAGCGAGAGATGGAAGGAAAAGAGAGAGATGGAAGGAAGAGAGAGAGAGAGAGCGAGAGATGGAAGGAAAAGAGAGAGAGCGAGAGATGGAAGGAAAAGAGAGAGAGCGAGAGATGGAAGGAAAAGAGAGAGAGCGAGAGGTGGAAGGAAAAGAGAGAGAGCGAGAGGTGGAAGGAAAAGAGAGAGAGCGAGAGGTGGAAGGAAAAGAGAGAGAGCGAGAGGTGGAAGGAAAAGAGAGAGAGCGAGAGGTGGAAGGAAAAGAGAGAGAGCGAGAGGTGGAAGGAAAAGAGGTGGAAGGAAAAGAGAGAGAGAGGGAGAGGTGGAAGGAAAAGAGAGAGAGGGAGAGGTGGAAGGAAAAGAGCGAGAGGTGGAGGGAAAAGAGAGAGAGCGAGAGGTGGAGGGAAAAGAGAGAGAGCGAGAGGTGGAGGGAAAAGAGAGAGAGCGAGAGGTGGAGGGAAAAGAGAGAGAGCGAGAGGTGGAGGGAAAAGAGAGCGAGCGAGAGGTGGAAGGAAAAGAGGTGGAAGGAAAAGAGAGAGAGCGCGAGGTGGAAGGAAAAGAGAGCGCGAGGTGGAAGGAAAAGAGAGCGCGAGGTGGAAGGAAAAGAGAGAGAGCGCGAGGTGGAAGGAAAAGAGAGAGAGAGCGCGAGGTGGAAGGAAAAGAGAGAGAGAGCGCGAGGTGGAAGGAAAAGAGAGCGCGAGGTGGAAGGAAAAGAGAGCGCGAGGTGGAAGGAAAAGAGAGCGCGAGGTGGAAGGAAAAGAGAGCGCGAGGTGGAAGGAAAGGAGAGCGCGAGGTGGAAGGAAAAGAGAGCGCGAGGTGGAAGGAAAAGAGAGCGCGAGGTGGAAGGAAAAGAGAGCGCGAGGTGGAAGGAAAAGAGAGCGCGAGGTGGAAGGAAAAGAGAGCGCGAGGTGGAAGGAAAAGAGAGCGCGAGGTGGAAGGAAAAGAGAGCGCGAGGTGGAAGGAAAAGAGAGCGCGAGGTGGAAGGAAAAGAGAGCGCGAGGTGGAAGGAAAAGAGAGCGCGAGGTGGAAGGAAAAGAGAGCGCGAGGTGGAAGGAAAAGAGAGCGCGAGGTGGAAGGAAAAGAGAGCGCGAGGTGGAAGGAAAAGAGAGCGCGAGGTGGAAGGAAAAGAGAGAGAGCGCGAGGTGGAAGGAAAAGAGAGCGAGAGGTGGAGGGAAAAGAGAGCGAGCGAGAGGTGGAAGGAAAAGAGAGAGCGAGAGGTGGAAGGAAAAGAGGTGGAAGGAAAAGAGCGAGAGGTGGAAGGAAAAGAGCGAGAGGTGGAAGGAAAAGAGCGAGAGGTGGAAGGAAAAGAGCGAGAGGTGGAAGGAAAAGAGCGAGAGGTGGAAGGAAAAGAGCGAGAGGTGGAAGGAAAAGAGCGAGAGGTGGAAGGAAAAGAGCGAGAGGTGGAAGGAAAAGAGAGGGAGCGAGAGGTGGAAGGAAAAGAGAGGGAGCGAGAGGTGGAAGGAAAAGAGAGGGAGCGAGAGGTGGAAGGAAAAGAGAGAGAGAGGGAGGGAGAGAGAGATATACAGTAGGTAGAGGTTGGTGTTGCAGTGTTTGTAGATTGGAGGAGATGTATGACACCCCATGTTTGGTCCCCTGACACCCCGTTACACCCGGTCTCGCCCCGGACTCTCACGGCCGACGTGTGTTGCGGTCAGTAGGTCAGTTGTGTGAAGAAATATGGAGGAGGAATGATGAATGAAATCTGACATCAGATCAATATGAGGGGGGGGGGAGGGGGGTGTTTATCTCCAGGACGCCGTCACTGAGGGCATTTTCCCTCTGGATATGGATCTGCGCGCTGTGAAGGTCTCGCCCGCTGCGCACCGCCAGGAAGGGAACATTTTAGATGTAAAAGAAAATCTTGTTTTGTTCCGTGCTTTAGTTCTATGTTCGGCATAATCTGACCTTGGGGGGAGGGGGGGCGGGGGGCTCCAATTTCACCTTTGTGAAATGTAATGTACACATTGAAGACCATCCCTTGTCCCCCTCTTCTCTGTTTACATACAAATAAAGTTTTCCAATCAAATTATTTCATTTAAAAAAAAAAATACTTTGCAATGTCTTTAATGTGTCTCTTGCTGTTTTCTCCCAAGAAGAATGTATGAAAGAACACCTCCCCAGCATCCCTTTAGATGTTCATGCTCCTCCGGGGTGACCACCGGGTGCTGCAGGCTTTGGCTATGCAGTCTGCTGATCAGAAGCTTGATTTGTAAGCTGCGTGGCATCTAATTTCTGTGTAGCTCTCACCTGCAGGGCACTAGACTGGGAGACCCCGGGGATTGTGGGATATGTAGTTTCTTAGCAGGAAGTGTCAGTTCTTCCACTGCAGACAGAGGTCATGTAACTTGAGCACAAGCAGAAACTTCTGAAGATTTAGGGCCAGATTCACGTACATTCTGCGGCGACGTAGCGTTTTCCTATTTACACTACTCCGCCGCAACTCAAACACGCAAGTGCCATATTCTCCAAGCGGCGGCGTAATTTGCAGCGGCGTAGTGTAAATGGCCCGGCATATCCCCGCGTAATTCAAAGGGGGGCATCTTGTATTTAAATTAAGCGCGTCCCCCGCGCCGAAGGAACTGCGAATTGAGCATGCGCACTGGGCTATGCGCAAAGTACGCCGCAAATACATTGGTTTCGACGTAATTAACGCACAGCCCTATTCGCGAACGAGTTACGGAAAAACACGACGCTGTCCCGACGTCCATTTTTAACATGGCGTACGCCGGACCTACGCAACGTTAACCCACCATATGGCAGGGGTAACCTTTACGCAAACGACGCCGAGCGGTCGCAATTACGTTCGGGAATCGGCGTATCGGGCTCATTTGCATATATCGGACGCGGAAATCGACGGAAACGCCACCTAGCGGCCAGCGTAGAATTGCATCTAAGATCCGACGGTGTAAGTGACTTACCCCCCAGTCAGATCTACGCCAAATCTATGCGTGACTGATTCTAAGAATCGGGCGCATTGATACCCAGGCGCAAATACAGAGATACGACGGCGTATTTCATACGAGAATCTGGCCCTTAGTCTACAACGGGCTGTGTGTATTGGGGGCAAGAAAAGACCCCATGAAACTACATAATGTGTGTCTTATGGTGGTGAAAAAACACAAGGGGTGGGTGGGAACTAGGGTTGTCCCGATACCACTTTTTTAGGACCGAGTACAAGTACCGATACTTTTTTTCAAGTAGTCACCGATACCGAATACCGATACTTTTTTTAAATGTGTCCCCAAATGCAGCCATTTCCCCCCCACATATGCAGCCATGTCCCCCCAGCCATGTCCCCCCACATATGCAGCCATTTCCCCCCACATATGCAGCCATGTCCCCCACATATGCAGCCATGTCCCCCACATATGCAGCCATTTCCCCCCACATATGCAGCCATTTCCCCCCACATATGCAGCCATGTCCCCCCACATATGCAGCCATGTCCCCCCAGCCATGTCCCCCCCACATATGCAGCCATTTCCCCCCACATATGCAGCCATTTCCCCCCACATATGCAGCCATGTCCCCCCACATATGCAGCCATGTCCCCCCAGCCATGTTCCCCCACATATGCAGCCATGTCCCCCCAGCCATGTCCCCCCAGCCATGTCCCCCACATATGCAGCCATGTCCCTCCAGCCATGTCCCCCACATATGCAGCCATGTCCCCCACATATGCAGCCATGTCCCTCCAGCCATGTCCCCCCAGCCATGTCCCCCACATATGCAGCCATGTCCCCCCAGCCATGTCCCCCACATATGCAGCCATGTCCCCCCAGCCATGTCCCCCACATATGCAACCATGTCCCCCCAGCCATGTCCCCCCACATATGCAGCCATGTCCATCCAGCCATTTCCCCCATACCTTACCTTTGCCGCCGAAAGCCGCCACATGGAGAACATCACAGCATTCATTTGAATAGCTGTTTTGCTCGCGCGTATAGACACTCCCCCTTGCTCGGGATTGGACAGATCACGATCACCAATCCAATCCCGAGCAAGGGGGAGTGTCTATATGCGCGGGAACACTACAGCTATTCAAATGAAAGCTGTGATGTTCCCGCACGCCGTTTAACGCATGCGGTGGCTTTCGATGCGGTGGGGGTTGAGTATTCTGTTTAGGTATCGGGGGTATTTGCGCGAGTACAAGTACTCCCACAAATACTCGGTATCGGTCCCGATACCGATGCTGGTATCGGGACAACCCTAGTGGGAAGGTTTATAAAGACCTTGAAGGGATAACGGGGATGTGTTCTTTCATTCAACGCTTGGGAACAAATTTTTAGAGTTTGGGGGTGGCGTTTACAGTGTTTTTTTTTTATTTTGTGATTGCTGTGATTGGTTTCCACAGTGATTGCATGGTACAGAGCCACTCAGATCTGCTCTGTACACCGTCTGTGAATGAAGCTGTCTGCCGACACTCAGTTCGCAGCCATGAACGGGTGCGCTGGCACCGATTTCCCAAATGCCGTTTTTAACCGGCACACCACAAATAGACATCCCCCCCCCCCTCATACCGGTGGGTGTTCGGAGATGACGTTTTTCTCCTAAATCGTCTGTCGGCTTTTTTCTTTTATTTTTCTTTTCTTTATTATATTATAGATTCTGTATGACGTTCTGCACCTCTGTATTATGCTGAGGTGACTTCTCATGTTCAGGGATTGACTCTCTCCTGTCCCTGCAGGTCTGCGTGTGACGGTGCTGCTGACCTTGGCGTTCATGGTGGTCGGAGGCGGTCTGCGATGTGTCCCCGTGTCCGACTTGTCCCTCCGGAGAAGGTGAGATGATGAGGTTGTGCCGTCCTCTGAGGGCTCCTTCACATAAACGGCCAATCATGAATGGTATTCCATTCATAACCAGCTTACTTACTGATGTGATCTGTGATTGGCCCAAAGCAGTCACATGGTACCTGGCTACCCGTACCATGTGATTCTGCTTGGCCAGTCACAGCATTAAGCAAGCAAAATGTATTAAATAAATGTAATTTTCCCCAAAAATTTTGGCAAAAAATGACGGCTTCAATTTTTTATTTTGCCATGCCTCATACTAAATACCTCCGATTTGTCTACTTTCCTAAAAAAGATTAATTTAGGGGGTGTTTGTACTGTCCTGGCGTCGCATCGCATGTCACCTGCCGGCGCTTCACACTGACATCTGCAAAGTGCGAACCGCTGCGGGTGTCAATTAATAATAATAATAAAAACGTTTTATTCATTACATTCCAATGCTTAACGAATTTTTGATAATTTATAATAATGTTTTTTATCAAATATTAAATGCCACATCTAAACTAATGGAACAGAACAAATTAATAATAACGCTTTTATTAATATTATTAATTTGTTAAGGATTGGAACGTAATGAATAAAACGTTTTTATTATCATTAATTCATTATGTTCTATTTGTTTAGGAATGGAACGTAACGATTTAATAATCATAATAATATATATATATATTTTTTTTATTATTCATTTAGATGCAGCATTTGTTATTTCGGTATAGGTATTGGAATTTCCTTTCACATTTGTCTGTTTAGTGAAAGTAACAAATACAAATTTATCTGAAGTTACTAATTCTCCAAAATAAGTAATGCCGCATCTAAACAAATTAATAATAATAAAAATTATTCATTACATTCCAATGCTTAACAAATAATTATTATTAATATTATTATAATAATAATTTTTTTTTTTATCAAATCGTAAATGCCACGCTAAACAAATGGAATGGAACAAATTAATAATAACGCTTTTATTATTATTAATTCGTTAAGGAGTGGCACGTAATGAATAAAATGCTTTTCTTATTATTATTATTATTATTAATAATAATTTGTTACGTTCTATTTGGTTTAGGAATGGAACGTAACGATTTAATAATAAACCATTTTTATTATTACTTGTTTTAGATGGGGCATTCGTTATTTCTTTATAGGTATTGGAATTTATATTAGTGATTAGTGAAAGTAACGAATAAAAATGTATCTGAAGTTACCATTATCCAAAATAAGTAATGCCGCATCTAAACAAATTAATAATAATAATAATAATAATAATAATAAAAATTATTCATTACACTCCAATGCTTAACAAATAATTATTATTATTAATTATTATAATAATAATTTTTTTTTATCAAATCGTAAATGCCACGCTAAACAAATGGAATGGAACAAATTAATAACGCTTTTATTATTATTAATTTGTTAAGGAGTGGCACGTAATGAATAAAATGCTTTTCTTATTATTATTATTATTAATAATTTGTTACCTTCTATTTGGTTTAGGAATGGAACGTAACGATTTAATAATAAAACATTTTTATTATTACTCGTTTAGATGGGGCATTCGTTATTTCTTTATAGGTATTGGAATTTCTATTAGTGATTAGTGAAAGTAACGAATAAAAATGTATCTGAAGTTACTAATTATCCCAAATAAGTAATGCTGCATCTAAACAAATGGAATGTACGAAATTAATAATAATAAAAAAAATTGTATTCATTACATTCCAATGATTAACGAATTATTATTAATAATTATAATAATAAAAATGTTTTATCAAATCGTAAATGCCACCGCTAAACGAATGGAACAAATTATTAACGTTTTTATTATTTTTAATTCGTTAAGAATTGGCACGTAATGAATAAAACATTTTTATTAATATTATTAATTCGTTGGCACGTAATGAATAAAATGTTTTTCTTATTATTATTAATAATTTGTTACGTTCTATTTGGTTTAGGAATGGAACGTAACGATTTAATAATAAAATATTTTTATTATTACTCGTTTTAGATGGGGCATTATTTCGGTATAGGTATTGGAATTTCCTTTCTCATTTGGCTATTAGTGAAAGTAACGGATACAAATTTATCTGAAGTTACTAATTCTCTGAAATAACGAATGCCGCATCTAAACAAATGCAAAGTACGAAATTAATAATAATAATAAAATATTATTTATTACATTCCAACGCTTAACTAATTATTATTAATAATTATAATAATACATTTTTTTTTTTTTTTATTAAATCGTAAATGCCACCGCTAAACGAATGGAACAAATTAATAATAACGTTTTTATTATTAATTTGTTAAGTATTGGCACGTAATGAATAAAATGTTTTTCTTCTTCTTATTATTATTATTATTAATAATTTGTTACTTTCTATTTGGTTTAGGAATGGAACGTAACGATTTAATAATAAAATATTTTTATTATTACTCGTTTTAGATGGGGCATTATTTCGGTATAGGTATTGGAATTTCCTTTCTCATTTGGCTATTAGTGAAAGTAACGGATACAAATTTATCTGAAGTTACTAATTCTCTGAAATAACGAATGCCGCATCTAAACAAATGCAAAGTACGAAATTAATAATAATAATAAAATATTATTTATTACATTCCAACGCTTAACTAATTATTATTAATAATTATAATAATACATTTTTTTTTTTTTTTATTAAATCGTAAATGCCACCGCTAAACGAATGGAACAAATTAATAATAACGTTTTTATTATTAATTTGTTAAGTATTGGCACGTAATGAATAAAATGTTTTTCTTCTTCTTATTATTATTATTATTAATAATTTGTTACTTTCTATTTGTTTTAGAAATGGAACGTAACGATTTAATAATAAAACATTTTTATTAGGGTTGTCCAGATACTGATACTAGTATTGGTATCGGGACCGATACCGAGTATTTGTGGGAGTACTTGTACTCGCGCAAATGCTCCCGATACCTAAATAGAATACTTTTTTTGTATTTATCAACATGTTCTGTGAAAATTCTTTGAGTTTTTACTACTGCGTGACAACAAAATAATTTTTTTTTTTATTCATTTTTACTCATTTTTATTCTTTTATAATGTCTTGAGTTAGAGTTCTTCATAATTCTAAAGAAAATATCCTTAGTCTGTATTGTGGTTTGAAAACTGTCACATGACATTTAAAAAAAGTATCGGTATTCGGTATCGGCGAGTACATGAAAAAAAGTATCGGTACTTGTACTCGGTCCTAAAAAAGTGATATCAGGACAACCCTAATTTTTATTATTACTCGTTTATAAGGGCATTCGTTATTTCGGTATTGGAATTTTCTATCTCATTTGGCTATTAGTGAAAGTAACGGATGCAAATTTATCTGAAGTTACTAATTATCTGAAATAACGAATGCCGCGTCTAAACAAATGCAAAGTACGAAATTAATAATAATAAAAAAATGTTATTCATTACATTCCAATGCTTAACGAATTATTATTAATAATTTATAATACATTTTTTTTTATCAAATTGTAAATGCCACCGCTAAACGAATGGAACAAATTAATAACGTTTTTATTATTAATTCGTTAAGTATTGGTACGTAATGAATAAAATGTTTTTCTTATTATTATTATTATTATTATTAATAATAATAATTTGTTACTTTCTATTTGTTTTAGAAATGGAACGTAACGATTTAATAATAAAACATATTTTTATTATTACTCGTTTAGATGGGGCATTCGTTATTTCGGTATTGGAATTTCCTTTCTCGTTTGGCCATTAGTGAAAGTAACGGATGCAAATTTATCTGAAGTTACTAATTATCAGAAATAACAAATGCCGCATCTAAACAAATGGAATGTAACAAAATAATAATAATAATGTTTTATTCATTACATTTCAATACTTAAAGCGGATCTCCACCCGAAAGTGAAGATCCGCTGATCGGAATCCTCCCCCCCTCCGGTGTCACAATTGACACCTTTCAGGGGGGAGGGGGGTGCAGATACCTGTCTAAAGTCTCGGGCAAAAGTCGGGTTTTTCCCGTTGTGTGCTGGGAACTCTCGGCTCCCTGCTGCATCTAGGACAGGGATATGCAATCAGCGGCCCTCCAGCTGTTGCAAAACTACAAGTCCCATCATGCCTCTGCCTCCGGGTGTCATGCTTGCGGAACTCTCGGCTCCCAGCACACAGCGGGAGCCAATCGCGGGCGCAGCGCGACTCGCGCATGCGCCGTAGGGAACCGGGCAGTGAAGCCGGAGCGCTTCACTTCCTGGTTCCCTCACCGTGGGTGGAGGGGGGAGCAGCAGAGTGACGAGCGAACGCTCTTCCTCTGCTGCGGACGCCGCTGGACTCCAGGACAGGTAAGTGTCCTATTTTTAAAAGTCAGCAGCTGCCGTATTTGTAGCTGCTGGCTTTTAAAAAACATTTTTAATGGGCCGTCCGCTTTAAGGAATTATTTATAATAATAATAAAAAATGTTGTATGAAATCGTTATGTTCCATTCCGTGACAAAATAATAATAAAAATGTTTTATTCACTACTTTCCAATCGAGTTAATAATTAAAAAAAACATTATTTATTAATTTGTTACGTCTCATTCGTTTTGATGCCGCATTCGTTATTTCGTAACTTCGGATAAATTTGTATTTAGTTGCATTCGCCAACAGCCAAATGTGAAAGGAAATTCAGATGCCCATAATTTAATAGTTATTAGTTATTTTGGATTTTTTTTTTTCTTTACTTTTGAATTAATTTTTTATTTTTTTTTATTTTTTGGATTTCCGAATTTATTTAAAATAATTTCGATCATAACGGATGGCCCAATAAATGGAGGGTGGGGGGGGTGAATTTTTTTTTTTTTTTTTGCCAGTGCACATATCCTAGATCAGGGATATGCAATTAGCAGACCTCCAGCTGTTGCAGAACTACAAGTCCCATGAGGCATAGCAAGACTCTGACAGCCACAAGCATGACACCCGGAGGCAGAGGCTCGATGGGACTTGTAGTTTTGCAACAGCTGGAGGGCCGCTGATTGCATATCCCTGTCCTAGATGCAGCAGACCTTGTGCGTGATTTGCACAGCGGTGCGAATCGCGTGCCATGTCTGACATCTCACCGGTGTGAAGCCAGCCTTAAACTTTAAAGAAAAAAAAAAACACCAGAAAAGGCGGAGTCTTCATGTGGTTAATAAATACATAACTATATCAGAGGATACCTGGAGGTGAAGGAATCCGGAATCTCTGGTCTTGTGTGTCACAAACTTGAAAAAATGCGGGCGAGAAGACCGGAAAATCCGCTACAGTAAATGCTGACTTGCCGCGTTTTCCTCATTCCACAAATATTTTCTGCTTTTTGAAAATGAACTTCTTATTGACGCCTGAGGCGGAGGATTGGCGGTCCTGAAAGTTGTGCGTTTTTTTAACCACTTCCCTACTGTGGGACGTCATATGATATCCTGGAATTTAGGGGGGTGGGGGGATATCTGAATGATGGGGGCAGCTACAGGCATCATTCAGATATCCTTCTTTTCAGGCGGCGATCCTGCGCACCATAAGAACGATCATAGCGGCAGTTCGTGATCGTTCTTATAGGCGGCGGGAGGGGACCTCCCTCCCACCCAGGGCAGGACTTGGGGTGGTGGGGGCCCCTGGGCTTGAGTGTTGAAGGGGCCCCCCTGGAGCGAGGGGGGGATCATAGTTGTTGAGCGGGGGGGGGGGGGGTTGCGCATTAAAGTTGTTGAGCTGGGGGGGGGGGGGGTTTAGTGCCTCTCACCTGTGCCGACAGCCAGAGCCACAGACTTTCATTGGCCTGGCTGTCGGCTTTCTTCGCTTCAGCAGCCACAGTCCTCCACACACCGCTCCGGTGCCTCCGCACCTCCGTCGTGCTGCCTCCTGTTGTAGTGCGGGAAAATTACCCCCTTCGCGGGACTGCGGGAATAAGCGGAAAGTCCCGCAGAATCCGTGCGTGGTGGGAGGTATGCGCAGGGCCGCCATCAGGGGCCCCTTACACAGCTTAAGGCATGGGCCCCTTGGAGTAGAGAACCAGCAGAGGTGCTCCCGCCTGAAATTGAAACGTGAGGGGGGGGGGGGGGGGCTGCCTGCCGCCGCAAATTGAGAAGCAGGGGATGGCCTTTATTTCTTTTGTAAAGAAAATATATAATATATAAAATACATAAAAAAGGGAGGTTACCATATGGGGCCCTGGAGACCTCTGAGCCCTTTAACCACTTGCTTACTGGGCACATAAACCCCCTTCGTGCCCAGGCGAAATTTTAGCTTCCGGCCCTGTGTCGCTTTAACTGACATTTGCGCGGTCGTGCGACGTGGCTCCCAAACAAAATTGACGTCCTTTTTAACCACTTCCCGACCTCCGCATGTACATATACGTCGGCAGAATGGTACGTACAGGCAGATGGACTTACCATCTTACCCCAGTACATGCGACGGTCCGGTTTTTTGTGGGAGCGATCCGGGATGAGGGGGGCGGCTGTTCGTTTCTGTCCGCCCCCTGGTGATCACTCCCAGCCAATCCGCCGAGCGTCCGCCCTGCACTTCCTCTGCCTGTGTAATGTAAACACAGGCAGAGGAAGTGATGCAGCTCTCCTCTCTGCGGTATTTTCAATCCGACGTGAGGAGAGAAGACATCACAAGTAAGTCGCACCAACACTACACACATAGGCACATTAACCCCTTCCGATCACCCCCCCCCCCCCCCCCTGTCACAGTGTCACTGATTGCAGTGATCATATATGTACTGATCACTGCA
This sequence comes from Rana kukunoris, assembly GCA_029574335.1. Taxonomy (NCBI): domain Eukaryota; kingdom Metazoa; phylum Chordata; class Amphibia; order Anura; family Ranidae; genus Rana; species Rana kukunoris. The sequence continues at coordinate 246,011,986 of CM056054.1, forward strand.
TTTAGTGTCAGTGTGACAGGCAGTTAGTGTTAGGTTAAGGGTAGCCCCGTACCCCCCCTAATAACAGTTTAACCCCTTGATCACCGCCCTAGTTAACCCTTTCACTCCCCTGTGTCACTAAGCGATCGGTTTTCTGATCGCTGTATTGGTGTCGCTGTTGCTGCTAGGTAGCTATTTTTTTTTTTTTTTTATATATATTGTGATTTTTTTTTTTTTTTTTTATATATATATATTGTGATTTTTTTTTTTATACTAAAGACATGTGGCTGAATACATTTTGGCCTAAATGTTTGACTAAAATTTAGTTGATTACCATTTTTCTTATAACAAAAAGTAGAAAATATAGAATTTTTTTTTTCGAAATTCTTTGGTCTTTTTCGGTTTATATCACAAAAAATAAAAACCGCAGAGGTGATCAAATACCATCAAAAGAAAGCTCTATTTGTGGGAAGAAAAGGATGTGAATTTTGTTTGGGGGCCACGTCGCACGACCGCGCAATTGTCAGTTAAAACGACGCAGTGCCGAATCGCAAAAGGGGGCATTTAGCAGCATATTGGTCCGGGGCTTAAGTGGTTAAATGGCAATTTTTTATTTTTTTACACAAATAGAGCTTTCTTTTGGTAATATTTAATCATCACTGTTTGTTTTTTTGATAAATGAAAAATTACCAAAGTTAGAGAAAAGGGAAGGAAATATATATATATATATATATATATATATATATAAAAAAATTGAATTTAATTTGTTAAAAATATATTTATATCTCCCTCCGATTTAATTATATGAATGGTAATATAGTTGAGGAGGATGATGCAGCGTACATATATATTGTCTGTACCATCATTGTATTTTGAATGTTCCTTTTGTCTCTCTCTCTGTATACCTACCTTGTATAAAATAAAAATAAATAGAGAATTGGAAAAAAAAGCAAAATGACTGAAAATTTTGAAGGGGTAAAAAAGGGTTTTCTTGATCGTACATCACGGGACACAGAGCGCATAGTCATTACATATGGGTTATATGGGTACCTTCAGGTGTGGACACTGGTGTAATCAACTTCACAGGAAGTTCCTCCCTATATAACCCCCTCCCACTGAGAGTGCTTTAGTTTTTCCGCCAGTGTCTTAGGTGTTGGTCACGTCTAGCTGTCCCTCGGAGGTCTCGGGACCCAGGATAGCTAGCCGGATCCGTCCGAAGTGCTTCAGAGCCAAGATGTACGGTACCCGGGCCCTGCTGGAGTGGGGTTGTGCCTATAATGCCTCTCCTTGGAGGGCTGGATTCTGGGCTCCAGTGCCTTAGTCTCTTCCAAGAACTAAACGCTACTGATGCCAGGATGCTATATAGGTCCAGGGGTGTGGGTTCCTTAACACAGGACCCCGGTCCCTGAAGGTCCAAGACAATACCCACGGAGATGGGGGAAGGCTGGGCCTCTTGCATTTTGCAATACCCTGCGGCGTGGAGCAGGTAAGAGGGAACCTGCGGGACTTGGTTCGACAGTAGGTATCCCCCCTGGGGGTTCTGGGTTGGCTAACAGTATGCTTGTGCATCAGCCACTATCTCCACTATGTCTGTTGAGACAGGATGGGATTATAATGTTTACCCAGATAATATGTAAATATATGTATACTTGTGTAAGTTATATATTTGCTACTCACCCCAGGTCTGCCTGTTAACACTGATACTGCAACCCCACATGTTTTAAAGAGGAAATTGCTGGTAAAAAACTCCTGTTTCTTAGGAAGCCCATGGGGACAGCTTCCTCGCTGTGTGTGCACTACAATAAGATTAGTGCTTACCTGGTGTCTGTTGGTGCTGCATAACGCTGGTCCATGTTGTTCCTCTGCTCTGCTTCCTCCATGTGGGTTCAGCGTGGTGCGCGCAATCATGCGCGCGCGCATACGCGCGCGCGTGCACGCCGCCTTTTATAGCGTCGGCGTGCGTCGGGGGGGCGGGCCAGCAGCGTCAGGGTCTGTATAAAGGAAAACTTTTTCTCTGGCTGGTCTTTTTCCCTCCTGGAGGCAGAGGAAGAAAGGATACAGAGCGTGCAGCTGGGTCTTTTGGCCACACAGGGACACCTAGTGGCGGTTTTGTGGATCTTCAGGTCTAGGACTTAGGTCCACTATTGACCAGAAAAAAAAAAAAAAAAAAAAGTTTTTTTGCAAAAAGGGACTCAGCCTTAGATCCAGCAGTATCTGAGTCTACCTTGGACTCCGGCTAACGGGCATTGGTGTGTCAATACTCACAGGCTTCCTCGGTATTGTCACCTCCCAGGCGGGTAAAAAAAAAGAAAAAAAAAAAAGAGAAATAAAAGAAAAAGAGAGAAATTAGTTCTTTTTCATTTTTCTCATACCTGCCCTCATATTGGTTATTCCTAGCTACAACAGTCAGGTGTTGGCTATAGGGGTGACCCAAGGTTGTACAATGGCTCCAAAGGGATCTGGACCAGCCAAGGCTGCTAAAGGTGCCAAAAAGCAAAGGGGTCTCCATCGGGGTCAGAGGATTTGGGCCAGGCTTCTACGGCCCCACCCTCGCCAGTCAGGACACCGAGTGGCATAGTACAAGAGCCATTGGGGGTGCTGGGGGCAGAGGCGGCCCCCGATCCACCCATTCCCGTTTACGTGACGGAAGAAATGCTAGCAGCCACCATGAGTGGGCTAGAGAAAAGGTTAACTGCGTTACTTTCCCGTCCTTGCCCAAGTAGCAAGCGGGCTAGATCCCCCTCACCTAGTGTGGGGTTTTCAGATGCGGAGGTCTCCTCTTCAGAGGAACGGGACCCACAAGGGGATCACGCAGACCCAAGTCCCGACGGTTCAGACAGGGAAAATTCCACTATAGATGAATACTTTTCGGCCTCTCAAGCGGAGGGCCTGTGGATCCAGTCTTTGACAGATATGGTTCGCACTGCCTTTAAACTTCCAGTGCCAGAACTAGTAGCCCCGGAGGTATCCTCATTGGGTTCTTTAAAGGCCCCATTAACTGGTGCATCTTTTTCAATGCACCCCCTTCTGCGGAACGTGATTTACCAAGATTGGGCTCGACCTGATAGAATCTTTGTCCCTCCTAAAAGATTCTCTATTCTCTACCCTATGGAAGAGGAATATGTAAAGAAATGGGCTCTTCCTACAGTGGACGCAGCCATTTCCTGCGTGAATAAATCCCTGACTTGTCCGGTTGAAAATGTCCATATGTTCAAGGATCCGGTCGACAAGAAATTCGAGACCCTACTGAAAGCAACTTTCACCTCAGTAGGTGCCATGGTTCAGCCAGCAGTAGCAGCCATTGGTGTTTGTCAGGCCTTGAAGGATCAGGCAAAACATATATTGAAGGACATGCCGGCTCAGCATACTCATGAATTAGCAGAATTCCCTAGGGCTCTCTGCTTTGCAGTAGATGCTATTAAGGACTCCATCCAACAGGCATCCCGTTCATCTCTACTGGTGGTTCACATGCGTCGTCTTTTGTGGCTAAAGAACTGGTCAGCAGAGGCACCCTGCAAAAAGCTTCTAGCAGGGTTTCCCTTTCATGGGGGAAGACTATTCGGGGAAGACCTAGATAAATATATCCACACCATATCAAGTGGAAAAAGTACTTCCTTACCGGTCAAGAAAAGACCGCGTGGGCCCACGTTTAAACGTCAGGCCATGGTAGGCTCGGCCCCTTCGACTTCCCGTCAGTATCGACGGCCTCCCGGGCGGTCAACAGCTAATAGCCGCCCACAGGGACAAGCTGCGGCAAACAAGAGGCCCTGGTCTCGCAAGCCGGCTGAATCCGTCATCAAATCAGATTCATGAAGGGGCGCCCCCACTCTCTTGGGTGGGGGGAAGACTTCAGTTTTTCTCCGAAGTCTGGAAGGCCAGAATTCCCGACTCTTGGGTTCGGTCCGTAGTAGCCTCAGGCTACAAACTAGAGTTTCGAGAAATCCCCCCTCCTCATTTTCAGGGGTCAAGTCTTCCAAGCGACCCATTAAAGAGGGCCTCTCTCGTAAAGGCGTTGGATCGCCTCTTGCTCCAAGGAGTAATTGTAGAAGTACCAACCCAAGAAAGGGGTCTGGGATTCTACTCCAACCTTTTTTTGTTATACCAAAACCCAATGGCGACGTCAGGCCTATATTAGACCTCAAACGCCTAAATCGCTTTCTAAGGATTCAGACCTTCCGTATGGACTCCATACGTTCAGTGACAACCAGCCTGCATCAGGGCGACTTCCTAGCATCTATAGACATAAAGGATGCATATCTGCATGTGCCGATTTACCCAGCACATCACAAGTTTCTTCGTTTTACGATAAACCAAAGTCATTACCAGTTCGTAGCCCTCCCTTTCGGGTTGGCAACAGCTCCACGGGTATTCACAAAGGTGTTAGCCCCGGTACTAGCCGTCCTAAGGACAGAAGGCATCTTGGTCCTAGCATACCTGGACGATCTCCTGGTTATCGACAGTTCAGCCTCCAACCTCAATCATGCAGTAGTCCGCACAGTGCGGCATCTAGAAGAGTTCGGGGGATTGTGAACCAAGAAAAAATCAAGGTTACAACCCACAAGACAGTTGGAATATCTAGGCTTTCGGTTAGATACAGAATGCCAGAGGGTATTTTTACCTCAAGAGAAGATCAGGTCGTTGATTCAAACGATTCAAATAGTCTTAGGCAAAAAGAAGCCGACTATTCGCCTATGCATGCGACTGCTGGGGAAGATGGTGGCCGCCTTCGAAGCAGCGCCCTACGCCCAGATCCATACCAGAATTCTGCAAGCAGCTATTCTCTCTGCTTGGAACAAGTCCATACAGGCATTAGACCGTCCATTAGTTCTTTCTCCAGAAGTCAGGCACAGCCTGTACTGGTGGCTGATCCCTCAAAAATTATCAAAAGGGAAAACCTTTTGCCCCATCTCGTGGAAAATAGTAACCACAGATGCCAGCCTAACAGGTTGGAGGGCAATCTTAGGAAAACGGACCCAGCAGGGACAGTGGTCAGAGGCAGAAAGTCTGCTTCCCATCAATGTCCTAGAGATCAGAGCTGTTCGGTTGGCCCTGGTCGCCTGGACTCTCCCCCTGCAGGGTCTGCCAGTAAGGATACAGTCCGACAATGCCACGGCGGTGGCATACATAAACCACCAGGGGGGCACAAAGAGCCTGGCGGCTCAAAGGGAAGTAAACCTAATTTTTGCATGGGCCGAAGCCCATGTACCCTGCATCTCAGCAGTGTTCATCCCAGGGATAGACAATTCTCAAGCAGATTTTTTGAGTCGTCAACAGTTACTCCCGGGAGAGTGGTCTCTTCACCCCCAGGTATTCCAAGAGATTTGCCAAAGATTCGGAGTTCCCGATGTGGACATCATGGCAACAAGATTCAACAAGAAATTGGACAAATTTGTATCCCGAGCCAGGGACCCCTCGGCCTACGGGACCGATGCGTTGGTTTGCCCCTGGCACCAGTTTTCTCTCCTGTATGCGTTCCCTCCACTACAGATGAT
>CM056054.1:246024956-246027456 GCA_029574335.1 Rana kukunoris
TGAGAGTTTTTCGCTCGGATGAATTTGTACGAACCGATCGCTTACTTAAACACGGCGTTGCCGCCATGACTGCATTGATTGGAGGAGATTTTTTTTTTTTCTTTTTTTCTCTCTTTTTCTTTTTTTTTATTTATTTTTATTTTTTTATATAGGCCGAGCGCAATTAAGATTAAACCTCCCAGGGCTCTGCAAAAAAAAAAAAATGGCGCTGGTGGGTTGACGTTTCCTTCGCGCTGGAAGATGAATGTCACAGTGTGCTGCTATTATGCGGTAGATTTGTTTAATACTTGCAGGCAAATCAAATCCGCTTCTGGTTTCTTATAATTGAAATTCTTAAAGGCGTTCTTTTTTATTTTTTTGTCCATTTACCAGGAGATTAAATGAATCGACATGTTTACTTACTGAGGTTTGGCCAAAAACGAAAATCTCATATAATCTTTAACACGTTTTTTTTAATTTGCTAAAATTTATTTTCATTCTTTTTTACAAAAAAAATAAGTTTTCATGCAACTAATTCCCAGTGATCCTGCCATTAAGGTAGATGGTGCAAGGTTTGCGTCGTAGAAAGGAATGGTGCCCCCTTGTTGGGGCTGTACGAAGGAATGGTACCCCAATGGTTGGTGTTGTAGGAATTAATGATTCCCCATGGTTGGTGTTGTAGGAAGGAATGGTCCCCCAATGGTTGGTGTCGTAGGAAGGAATGGTCCCCCAATGGTTGGTGTCGTAGGAAGGAATGGTCCCCCAATGGTTGGTGTCGTAGGAAGGAATGGTCCCCCAATGGTTGGTGTCGTAGGAAGGAATGGTCCCCCAATGGTTGGTGTCGTAGGAAGGAATGGTTCCCCAATGGTTGGTGTCGTAGGAAGGAATGGTCCCCCAATGGTTGGTGTCATAGGAAGGAATGGTCCCCCAATGGTTAGTGTCATAGGAAGGAATGGTCCCCCAATGGTTGGTGTCGTAGGAAGGAATGGTCCCCCAATGGTTGGTGTCGTAGGAAGGAATGGTTCCCCAATGGTTGGTGTCGTAGGAAGGCATGGTCCCCCAATGGTTGGTGTCGTAGGAAGGAATGGTCCCCCAATGGTTGGTGTCGTAGGAAGGAATGGTCCCCCAATGGTTGGTGTCGTAGGAAGGAATGGTCCCCCAATGGTTGGTGTCGTAGGAAGGAATGGTCCCCCAATGGTTGGTGTCGTAGGAAGGAATGGTCCCCCAATGGTTGGTGCCGTAGGAAGGAATGGTCCCCCAATGGTTGGTGCCGTAGGAAGGAATGGTCCCCCAATGGTTGGTGCCGTAGGAAGGAATGGTCCCCCAATGGTTGGTGTCGTAGGAAGGAATGGTCCCCCAATGGTTGGTGTCGTAGGAAGGAATGGTTCCCCAATGGTTGGTGTCGTAGGAAGGAATGGTCCCCCAATGGTTGGTGTCATAGGAAGGAATGGTCCCCCAATGGTTAGTGTCATAGGAAGGAATGGTCCCCCAATGGTTGGTGTCGTAGGAAGGAATGGTCCCCCAATGGTTGGTGTCGTAGGAAGGAATGGTTCCCCAATGGTTGGTGTCGTAGGAAGGCATGGTCCCCCAATGGTTGGTGGTGTCGTAGGAAGGAATGGTCCCCCAATGGTTGGTGTCGTAGGAAGGAATGGTCCCCCAATGGTTGGTGTCGTAGGAAGGAATGGTCCCCCAATGGTTGGTGTCGTAGGAAGGAATGGTCCCCCAATGGTTGGTGTCGTAGGAAGGAATGGTCCCCCAATGGTTGGTGCCGTAGGAAGGAATGGTCCCCCAATGGTTGGTGCCGTAGGAAGGAATGGTCCCCCAATGGTTGGTGCCGTAGGAAGGAATGGTCCCCCAATGGTTGGTGTCGTAGGAAGGAATGGTCCCCCAATGGTTGGTGTCGTAGGAAGGAATGGTCCCCCAATGGTTGGTGTCGTAGGAAGGAATGGTCCCCCAATGGTTGGTGTCGTAGGAAGGAATGGTCCCCCAATGGTTGGTGTCGTAGGAAGGAATGATGCCCCAATGGTTGGTGTCATAGGCAGGAATGGTGCCGCAATGGTTGGTTTCCTAGGAAGGAATGGCTGGCATTGTAGGAATTAATGGTGCCCCGTGGTTGGCGTTGTAGGAATTAATGATTGCCCATGGTTGGTGTCATAGGAAGGCATAGTGCCCCAATGGTTGGTGTCCCACGACACCAACCATTGGGGCACCAATCCTTCCCACGACACCAATGGTTGGGGTCGTAGGAAGGCAATGGTCCCCCAATGGTTGGTGTCGTAGGAAGGAATGGTGACCCAATTGTTGGTGTCGTAGCAAGGAATGGTGCCCCAGTGGTTGGTGTCGTAGGAATGAATGATGCCCTGTGGTTGGTGTTGTAGGAAGGAATGGTGCCCCATTGGCGTCGTATGAAGGAATGGTGTCCCACTGGTTGGTATTGTAGGAAGGACTAGTGCCCCAATGGTTGGTGTTGTAGGAAGGAATGGTGCCCTGTTGTCTTAGAAAGGAATGGTGCCCTAATCGT
>CM056054.1:246032456-246052456 GCA_029574335.1 Rana kukunoris
CAGTTCCTAATGCCGTGTATTGTCCCCTTTACCATCAATGACGGCTTGGTGTTTTGTGGTATTTGTGGATCTTTATCTTCTCAGATGGTAAAGCTCCCCATTCCTCTTCCAGTTCCTGTAAATTCTTGGGGTGTCTCGCATGATCGGCACGTTTTGAGATCTCCCCAGATTGGCCCAATGATATTGAGGTCAGGAGACTGAGACGGCCACTCCAGAACCTTCACTTTATTCTGCTGTAGCCAATGACAGGAGGACTTGGCCTTGTATTTTGGGTCATTATCATGTTGGAATGTCCAAGTACGTCCCATGCATGCGCAGCTTCCTGGCTGATAAATGAAATGTTCCTGTATTTTTTTTTTTATAACATTCTGCATTCATCTTGCCAACAATTTTGACCAAATTTCCTCCTGTGTCTTTCTATCTCACACACCCCTAAAACATCAGTGACCCACCTCCGTGTTTCACAGTAGGGATGGTGGACCTTTCATCATAGGTAGGGTTGTCCCGATACCACTTTATTTAAGACCAAGTACAAGTACCGATACTTTTTTTTTTTCCAAGTACTCACCGATACTGAATACCGATACTTCTTTTTTTTCAATGTCATGTGACAGTGGCGTTTTTTTATTTTTTTGTACTATTTTTTGTTTATTTTTTTTATTTATTTTTTTAGTGGCGTTTTTTTTTTTTTTTTTTCTAGAGGGGAGAAGGAAACAGCGGGGGGGGGGGGGGGGCACGGAGGAGAGAAGGAAACAGCGGGGGAGCACGGAGGAGAGAAGGAAACAGCGGGGGGGGCACGGAGGAGAGAAGGAAACAGCGGGGGGGGGCACGGAGGAGAGAAGGAAACAGCGGGGGGGCACGGAGGAGAGAAAAACAGCGGGGGGGCACGGAGGAGAGAAAAACAGCGGGGGGGCACGGAGGAGAGAAGGAAACAGCGGGGGGGGCACGGAGGAGAGAAGGAAACAGCGGGGGGGGCACGGAGGAGAGAAGGAAACAGCGGGGGGCACGGAGGAGAGAAGGAAACAGCGGGGGGGGCACGGAGGAGAGAAGGAAACAGCGGGGGGGGGGCACGGAGGAGAGAAGGAAACAGCGGGGGGGGGGCACGGAGGAGAGAAGGAAACAGCGGGGGGGGGCACGGAGGAGAGAAAAAACAGCGGGGGGGGCACGGAGGAGAGAAAAACAGCGGGGGGGGGCACGGAGGAGAGAAGGAAACAGCGGGGGCGGGCACGGAGGAGAGAAGGAAACAGCGGGGGGGGCACGGAGGAGAGAAAACCAGCAGGGGGGGCACGGAGGAGAGAAAACCAGCAGGGGGGGCACGGAGGAGAGAAAACCAGCGGGGGGGGCACGGAGGAGAGAAAAACAGCGGGGGGGGCACGGAGGAGAGAAAAACAGCGGGGGGGCACGGAGGAGAGAAAAACAGCGGGGGGGGCACGGAGGAGAGAAGGAAACGGCGGGGGGGGCACGGAGGAGAGAAGGAAACAGCGGGGGGGGGCACGGAGGAGAGAAGGAAACGGCAGGGGGGGCACGGAGGAGAGAAGGAAACGGCGGGGGGGGCACGGAGGAGAGAAGGAAACGGCGGGGGGGGGGGCACGGAGGAGAGAAAAACAGCGGAGGGGGCACGGAGGAGTGAAAAACAGCGGGGGGGGGGGCACGGAGGAGAGAAGGAAACAGCGGGGGGGAGCACGGAGGAGAGAAGGAAAACGGCAAAACGGAGGGGGCCTGGAGGAGGACACAGAACAAGTATCGGGTGAAGCATCGGGAGCATTTGCCCGAGTACAAGTACTAGTATCGGTATCGGGACAACCCTAATCATATGCCTTGTTGTCTCCTCTCCAAATGCAGTCTTTATGGTTGTGGCCACAAAGCTCAATTTTGGTCTCATTCGTCCGAATGACTTTGTGGCGGAAGGTTTGGGTCTTGTCTCTGTGCTGTTTGGCGTATTGTAAGCGGATACTTTGTGACATTTGCGTAGTAAGGACTTTCTTCTGGAGACTCGACCACACAGCCCATCTTTCTTCAAGTGCCTCCTTATTGGGCATCTTGAAACAGCCACACCCCATGTTTTCAGAGACTCCTGTATTTCACCTGAAGATATTTGTGGCTTTTTCTTTGCATCCCCAACATTTTTTTCCTGGCAGTTGTGGCTGAAATTTTAGTTGGTCTACCTGACCGTGGTTTGGTTTTACCAGAACCCCTCATTTTTCACTTCTTGATTAGAGTTTGAACACTGCTGGTCGACATTTTCAATTCCGAGAAGTAGGAGCGGGTACCTATCAAAACCAGGTACCACCCCCCCCCCCCCCCAAAAGGTGCAAATGTGGCAGCGGGGAGGGGGGAACAAACAAGCGGGGCTTGCCTTTTTTTGAGTGGAGCTCCGCTTTAAATTCCTCCTGAAGAATACCAGTGCACTTCCCATGCCTATAAAATGGGAAAGAAAACGAAGGGTGCCTCCATCTGAGTGTAAACTGTATGGGAATCTGCAGCAGCGCCATCGTTTTCTCTTTCCACTTACCATGCCTAGAAATTTCTGTTCTGTATCTTCATAGCTTGATATTGGCAGTGTGAGTTCATCTAGCTCAGGGTTCTCTAAACATTCAAAACAAAGGGCCAGTTTACTGTCCTTCAGAAGTTAGGGGGGCCTGGCTGTGGCCATTGGGAGGAGAAATTGTCGTGGCTTCAGGAATAGTGCCTCATCGTTGGTGTCATTGAGAGAAATGGCGCCCCGTCTGTGCTGTCGGCGGGAGTCTCGGCGCTCCCCACGCCTGTGCTGTCGGCGGGAGTCTCGGCGCTCCCCACGCCTGTGCTGTCGGCGGGAGTCTCGGCGCTCCCCACGCCTGTGCTGTCGGCGGGAGTCTCGGCGCTCCCCACGCCTGTGCTGTCGGCGGGAGTCTCGGCGCCCCACTGTCTCATCTCAGTAGCTTTATTATAAGTTTTGGTGATGTCACTACTGTTGTTCTCTCTGTGCTTCTTGCTGGAGAGGAAGCTGTACCTGCAGAACTGCAGTGCAAGGTTTTTCCGACGTCTGTGTGCTGTCGGCGGGAGGCTCGGCGCCCCGACGTCTGTGTGCTGTCGGCGGGAGGCTCGGCGCCCCGACGTCTGTGTGCTGTCGGCGGGAGGCTCGGCGCCCCGACGTCTGTGTGCCGTCGGCGGGAGGCTCGGCGCCCCGACGTCTGTGTGCCGTCGGCGGGAGGCTCGGCGCCCCGACGTCTGTGTGCCGTCGGCGGGAGGCTCGGCGCCCCGACGTCTGTGTGCCGTCGGCGGGAGGCTCGGCGCCCCGACGTCTGTGTGCCGTCGGCGGGAGGCTCGGCGCCCCGACGTCTGTGTGCCGTCGGCGGGAGGCTCGGCGCCCCGACGTCTGTGTGCCGTCGGCGGGAGGCTCGGCGCCCCGACGTCTGTGTGCCGTCGGCGGGAGGCTCGGCGCCCCGACGTCTGTGTGCCGTCGGCGGGAGGCTCGGCGCCCCGACGTCTGTGTGCTGTCGGCAGGAGGCTCGGCGCCCCCCTGTCTCATCTCAGTAGATTTATAATAAGTTTTGGTGATGTCACTACTGTTGTTCTCTCTGTTCTCCTTGCTGGAGAGGAAGCTGTACCTGCAGAACTGGAGTGCAAGTATCTCCCTGCTTCTGCTTCATCCATTCTGTGGGTCTATACTTCCTTTACCTCTGTCATTACCGCGCCAGTCACCAGAGGGGCATCTCTGATTTCTGGAGTCTCCTCTACCAAGATGACCACCTTCATGCAGGGATAAGATGCAGAATAAGGCATAGCAAGTCATTAATGGGGGGGGGGGGGGAGCAGTGACCAGTCCCTGGTCCTTTGCTTGCCTCTCCTTGGCCCAGCTTCCATAGTACAGGTCCTTTTTAGGTAAATAAAGTTTGGATTTGGCCTAGTTGCATTGTTTTCTGGTTTGCCATGAGCTGCAGTTGGCAGCCCTTCGGAATCCAATTGTTTCTGTACGTTTAGAAGGATTGCTAAGGGCAACAGCTCTTCCTTTTTTGCTCTGATTTGTATCCTGTCCCCTTCTGTGCCGTCGCCAACGCTCGCAGCCGCATACTGTCATCCTCGGACTAATAAAATAGTTATTGCAGCTGTAACCGCCGTCTGTCGAATCAGAACGGAGCGCTTGTCATATTAGAGCGCAGAGGAGGGGGGTGGCATTGAAAGCCAATTTGCCAGTGAATGGGAAGGTCATTGAAGCCAGCCGATCCTGGCAGGCGGCAGCGAGAGCCAACGACGGTCGTCACCTAACGAGACTCCAGGCCCCCGCTCGTCTGTCTTTGTGTGCCGGGTCTGATCCATGACGGGTCCGGCTGTAATAATCTGCTGAAAGTTGTAATCAGGAAAATGAGGTCGTAATTCTTGTCACATTTTAACAGATTTCCCTTAAGCGAGGACATGCGGCGGCGGCGGCTGACGGGTTCCTCATCTATTCCACCCAAAACCCGCCTTTTTTTGTATTCTCTCTTCCAGCAGCTGCCGATTTGTTTTAGGAGGGCAAAAATCGCCCAATTTCGGCTTTTATACTGTCATGTTCTGCGCATTATCCTCCATAGAACGCTCCCTGACAGCCTGTAATTGTGTCTCCAAAATGGCTTAATTACAAAGCCCCGTTTCAGAGCCTCATTTGGAAGGAGATTCTCATACGATATAATGTGGAACGTCTTCTGCGGGGAAAACGCGTGCAGGGGGGACGGCGGATAAAGCCGATTTGGTGCGGCCAGTGAAGAGGAGAAACTGGCAAATTAATACTTTCCAACATCAGAAAAATGACAAAATCGTAGCGAAGTCCTAATTACTAATGTGCAATTTATACCCTTAAAAAAATAAAAACTCTGCAAGACAGCGGCATAATGAGCTAGTATGCATAGCATACTAACTCATTATGTATTACTTGCCTCAGATCGAAAACTTATTGACTCGCATATAAGCCTAGGGTGTCCGTGCCCCGAGGTGTCCGTGCCCCGAGGTGTCCGTGCCCCGAGGTGTCCGTGCCCCGCGGTGTCCGTGCCCCGAGGTGTCCGTGCCCCGCGGTGTCCGTGCCCCGCGGTGTCCGTGCCCCGCGGTGTCCGTGCCCCGCGGTGTCCGTGCCCCGCGGTGTCCGTGCCCCACGGTGTCCGTGCCCCACGGTGTCCGTGCCCCACGGTGTCCGTGCCCCACGGTGTCCGTGCCCCATGGTGTCCGTGCCCCACGGTGTCAATGACTAAACTGACTTTTAACATGGGAGTCTATGGAAAGGGTGCCCGGGTTTGAAAAATCCGTGCTCCCCAGCTGTAGGTCCCCCCGGACAACAATCTTTGCACACTTGCAGGGCTACATGTTTGCCAAGTTTGGGGGCCAGGGGACCTACGGCCGGCCGGTACCGGGTCCCCATACTCACTGGAGAAATTACCGTTTAACATGGGAGTCTATGGAAGGGGTCGGCCCTCTTGGGGGAGAGGGGGGACCTCCTCTGGCTCGGCCCTCCTTGGCGGAGGGGGCGGACCTCCTCTGGCTCGTCCCTCCTTGGCGGAGGGGGCGGACCTCCTCTGGCTCGTCCCTCCTTGGCGGAGGGGGCGGACCTCCTCTGGCTCGTCCCTCCTTGGCGGAGGGGGGGGACCTCCTCTTGCTCGGCCATCCTTGGCGGAGGGGGGGGACCTCCTCTGGCTCGGCCCTCCTTGGCGGAGGGGGGGGGACACACCTCCTCTGGCTCGGCCCTCTTGGCGGAGGGGGGGGGGCCTCCTCTGGCTCGGCCCTCTTGGCGGAGGTGGTGGGGGGCACACCTCCTCTGGCTCGGCCCTCTTGGCGGAGGGGGGGGGCACACCTCCTCTGGCTCGGCCCTCTTGGCGGAGGGGGGGGACACACCTCCTCTGGCTCGGCCCTCTTGGCGGAGGGGGGGGTCACACCTCCTCTGGCTCGGCCCTCTTGGCGGTGGGGGGGGACACACCTCCTCTGGCTCGGCCCTCTTGGCGGAGGGGGGGGACACACCTCCTTTGGCTCGGCCCTCTTGGCGGAGGGGGGGGGGGACACACCTCCTCTGGCTCGGCCCTCTTGGCGGAGGGGGGGGACACACCTCCTCTGGCTCGGCCCTCTTGGCGGAGGGGGGGGGGGCCTCCTCTGGCTCGGCCCTCTTGGCGGAGGTGGTGGGGGGCACACCTCCTCTGGCTCGGCCCTCTTGGCGGAGGGGGGGGACACACCTCCTCTGGCTCGGCCCTCTTGGCGGAGGGGGGGGACACACCTCCTCTGGCTCGGCCCTCTTGGCGGAGGGGGGGGACACACCTCCTCTGGCTCGGCCCTCTTGGCGGAGGGGGGGGACACACCTCCTTTGGCTCGGCCCTCTTGGCGGAGGGGGGGGGGACACACCTCCTCTGGCTCGGCCCTCTTGGCGGAGGGGGGGGACACACCTCCTCTGGCTCGGCCCTCTTGGCGGAGGGGGGACACACACCTCCTCTGGCTCGGCCCTCTTGGCGGAGGGGGGGACACACCTCCTCTGGCTCGGCCCTCTTGGCGGAGGGGGGGACACACCTCCTCTGGCTCGGCCCTCTTGGCGGAGGGGGGGACACACCTCCTCTGGCTCGGCCCTCTTGGCGGAGGGGGGGCCCTCCTCTGGCACGGCCCTCTCGGAGGAGGGGGGGGGCTTTGAAAAATCTGTGCTCCCCGGCTGTAGGTCCCCTGGACAACAATCTTTGCACACTTGCAGGGCTACATGTTTGCCAAGTTTGGGGGCCAGGGGACCTAAGACCGGCCAGTACTGGGTCCCCAAACTCACTGGAGAAATGACCGTTTAACATGGCAGTCTATAGAAGTTGTGCCCGGGTTCGAAAAATCGGTGCTCCCCAGTCGTAGGTCCCTCAGAAAACAAACTTTGCACACTTGTAGAAAAGAATAGTGGCTATATGGGTGCCAAGTTTCGGGTCCAGAAGATCTACGGCCGGCCATTACCGGGTCCCCAAATTTACCAGAGAAATTATCGTTTAACATGGGAGTCTATGGAAGGGGTGCCCGACTTTGAAAAATCGGTGCTCCCCGGCCGTAGGTCCTCCGAACAACAAACTTTACACATTTGTAGAGGAGAAATGGAGCTACATGTGTGCCAAGTTCCGAGTCCAGGGAACTTAAGACCGGCCGGTACCGGGTCCACAAACTCACTGGAGAAATTACTGTTTAACATGGGAGTCTATGGAAGGGGTGCCCGGCTTTGAAAAATCGGTGCTCCCCGGTCGTAGGTCCCCCGGACAACAATCTTTGCACACTTGCAGGGCTACATGTTTGCCAAGTTTTGGGTCCAGGGGACCTACGGCCAGCTGGTACGGGGTACCCCAAAGTCCGGGAGATCAGGCGCAAAAAAGGTGACTCGAGTATAAGCCGAGGGGGGCAGGTAAAGGACCCGGACAGTTTTTGCGATTCGGCACTGCGCTGTTTTAACTGACTATTGCGCCGTCGTGCGACGTGGCTCCCATTACAAAATCGGCGTCCTTTTTTCCCCACAAATAGAGCTTTCTTTTGGTGGTATTTGATCACCTCTGCGTTTTTTTTTTGCGCTATAAACAAAAATAGAGCGACATTTTTGAAAAAAGTTCAATATTTTTTACTTGTTGCTATAATAAATATCCCCCAAAAACATATAACAAAAAAAAAAAATTTCCTCAGTTTAGGCCGATACGTATTCTTCTTCTACATATGTTTGGTAAAAAAATCGCAATAAGCGTTTATCGGTTGGTTTGCGTAAAATTTATAGCAAAATAGGGGATAATTAGGGGATCGTTTCATTGCATTTTTTTTTTTCTTTTTTTTTTACTACTAATGGCGGCGATCAGCAATTTTTTTTCGCAACTGCGACATTATGGCGGACACATTTTTGGTACCGCTGTCATTTTCACAGCAAAAAAATCGATAAAAATTGCACCGATTACTTTGAAAATGACACTGGCAGTTTGGGAGTTAACCACAAGGTGGCGCTGAAGGGGTTATGTGTGACCTCATCTGTGTTTCTAACTGTAGGGGGGTGTGGCTGTAGGTGTGACGTCATTGATTGCCTTTCCCTATATCGGGGATCACACGATCGATGACGGCGCCACAGTGAAGAACGGGCAAGGTGTGTTTACACTCGCCTCTCCCCGTTCTTCAGCTCCGGGGACCGATCGCGGGACTCCACCAGCGATCGGGTTCCGCGGTCGCGGAGCTTCGGACCGGGTCGCAGGCGCGCACCAGCGGCCAACAGCTGGGCACTTAAAGAGGACGTGCCTGTACGTGCCTGTGCCCAGCTGTGCCATTCTGCCGACGTATATGTGCAGGAGGCGGTCCTTAAGTGGTTAAGCACCAAAAAATGTGCTGAAAAACTCGGCTTATACTTGAGTATATACGGTAATAAAGATTTAATAACTATTTGCTTTACTATTGAATAATATTGATAAGACCGCTACAATATAATAATATGATTAATAATTATTTTATCAATTAAACATATGTAAATCCATATGAATAATATGAAATACATTGGCTAATATGAGATTCTACAACAGTCTCCGCCCCCTTTTTTCTGAACTCTTAGGCAGGCTTTATAAATTCAGCACTTTGGATGGATATAGAGAAAACTGCAGATAAACGGGCACAACTTATGTAGGAGGATTTGTTTCGTCTCTGTGAATCGCCTGAGGCCGGTCACTTCACTGGGGATGTGGAGGGTTTACATCCACTTTTTAACGTTTTAAAGTCTGCATAACGGAAGTTTCATGGTGGTTTTTGTTGCGTTGCAGTTGGTTGGAGGACACGTGTCGGTTGTCTTGTCTTCGGGGGTGGTCTTAATTTTCTGTCCAATCACAGTCCTGACCTCTTCTCTTCTTTTTTTTCCCCTCCAGGTTTGCAGATTCCTTCCGGGGGATTCTGAAGCCCATTCTGGTCTTGCTCTTCTCAGGCGCCACACTAATGGCCACGTGGTTCACACTCACCTTCCTCGGCAGTATCACTCACCTTCCTCTCACTACAGGTAAGTGTGTACAGGACACCGGTGCACCTGATTCCTCCTCACTCGCTGGGTGACTCCAGGCTGATCCTTGTGCCAGATATTCTCCTCTCTAGTGGGGATATAAGCCAATCAGACCGCTATAGAGATCTCTCCCAGGATCCATCATTCCTGACCACATATCTGGTGCGGGTTGAACTTCAATTATTTATTACCAATTAAAATGAACTGTATATAGAATGTTAATTTTAGAGTGATATTCTTCACCCAGTTGTCTATAATGGACAGCACCAGACAGAGCATGACCCTTAAAAGCAGGAAATGCA
This sequence comes from Rana kukunoris, assembly GCA_029574335.1. Lineage (NCBI taxonomy): Eukaryota > Metazoa > Chordata > Amphibia > Anura > Ranidae > Rana > Rana kukunoris. The sequence continues at coordinate 246,041,718 of CM056054.1, forward strand.
GACTTTAAATAGCAGTCATATTAGGCAGCCAACCAGTGTTTGCGTTTCCTCCTCTGGGTTGAATTGATTGGTTGGAATTGGGAAAGGGGTGCCAGATAAGTGAGCGGATCTGCTTCTTTTCTTCTAGCTTCCTGCACCAGCTTCATGATCACAGGGATTTAGGGACCTCCTCTGGCTCGGCCCCCTTCTTTCGGGGGAGGGGGAACTCCTCTGACTCGGCCCCCTTCATTCGGGGGAGGGGGACCTCCTCTGGCTCCTCGGCCCTCTTGGCGGGGGGAACCTCCTCTGGCTCCTCGGCCCTCTTGGCGGGGGGAACCTCCTCTGGCTCCTCGGCCCTCTTGGCGGGGGGAACCTCCTCTGGCTCCTCGGCCCTCTTGGCGGGGGGAACCTCCTCTGGCTCCTCGGCCCTCTTGGCGGGGGGAACCTCCTCTGGCTCCTCGGCCCTCTTGGCGGGGGGAACCTCCTCTGGCCCGGCCCTCTTGGCGGGGGGGAACCTCCTCTGGCCCGTCCCTCTTGGCGGCGGGGTGGCGGGACCTCTTCTGACATCACACACAACCCTGATGTGAAAAGTAAAATCAGCTTCAGCATAGCCTTAGTCCTGGCCATGCCCCACTCACAGGGTGTAGTCATGTCTCCTCTGGCCCTTGGCGGGGTGGGGGGCCTCCTCCTGGCTTAGCCCTCTTGGCGGGGTGGGGGCCTCCTCCTGGCTTAGCCCTCTTGGCGTAGGGGGGGGCCTCCTCCTGGCTCAGCCCTCTTGGCGTGGGGGGGGGGGGCCTCCTCTGGCTCAGCCCTCTTGGCGTGGGGGGGGGGGGGCCTCCTCTGGCTCAGCCCTCTTGGCGTGGGGGGGGCCTCCTCTGGCTCAGCCCTCTTGGCATTGGGGGGGGGGGGGGCTCAGCCCTCTTGGCATGGGGGGGGGCCTCCTCTGGCTCAGCCCTCTTGGCGGGGGGGTGGCGGGACCTCTTCCGACATCTCACACAACTCTCATGTGAAGAGTAAAATCCGCTTCAGCATAGCCTTAGTCCAGGCCATGCCCCTCTCACAGGGTGTAGTCATGTCTCCTCTGGCTCGACCCCCTTGGCGGGGGGGGGGCCTCCTCTGGCTCAGCCCCCTTGGCGGGGGGGGGGCCTCCTCTGGCTCAGCCCCCTTGGCGGGGGGGGGCCTCCTCTGGCTCAGCCCCCTTGGCGGGGGGGGGGCCTCCTCTGGCCTCGGGGGGGGGGCTCTGGCTCAGCCCCCTTGGCGGGGGGGGGCCTCCTCTGGCTCAGCCCCCTTGGCGGGGGGGGGCCTCCTCTGGCTCAGCCCCCTTGGCGGGGGGGGGCCTCCTCTGGCTCAGCCCCCTTGGCGGGGGGGCCTCCTCTGGCTCAGCCCCCTTGGCTTGGGGGGGGGGGGCCTCTGGCTCAGCCCTCTTGGCGGGGGGGCTCCTCTGGCTCAGCCCTCTTGGCGGGGGGGGCTCCTCTGGCTCAGCCCTCTTGGCGGGGGGGGCTCCTCTGGCTCAGCCCTCTTGGCGGGGGGGGCTCCTCTGGCTCAGCCACCTTGGCGGGGGGGGGCCTACTCTGGCTCAGCCCCCTTGGCGGGGGGGGGCCTACTCTGGCTCAGCCCCCTTGGCGGGGGGGGGGCCTCCTCTGGCTCAGCCCTCTTGGCGTGGGGGGGGCCTCCTCTGGCTCAGCCCTCTTGGCGTGGGGGGGGCCTCCTCTGGCTTAGCCCTCTTGGCGTGGGGGGGGGCCTCCTCTGGCTTAGCCCTCTTGGCGTGAGGGGGCCTCCTCTGGCTTAGCCCTCTTGGCGTGGGGGGGGCCTCCTCTGGCTTAGCCCTCTTGGCGTGAGGGGGCCTCCTCTGGCTTAGCCCTCTTGGCGTGGGGGGGGCCTCCTCTGGCTTAGCCCTCTTGGCGTGAGGGGGCCTCCTCTGGCTTAGCCCTCTTGGCGTGGGGGGGGGCCTCTTCCGACATCACACACAACTTTCATGTGAAGAGTAAAATCAGCTTCAGCATAGACTTGATCCAGGCCATGCCCCAATCACAGGGCATAGCCATGTCTAAGCCCCATGAGTGGGGTGAAACGCGTTAGTGGCGTGGTATGGGCTGCTTTTAATCTTTTGGGACTTCCTTTCTTTCCTTATTGACCATCTACAGACACCATATTTTTATATATTCTTGTTTTTTTTTTCCTTTTTCTTGTAAAGATTTTCTTGCTACTCCCCATGGTTAGTGAAGATTCTATCATCGGCTTCTAAAGGTCAGGCCAATCTTATGTTTTTTTAATCATCGGAGAAAAGTCTCGCTGCTTTTTCTGTGTTGGCCTGAAGGTTGTATCGGTTTCCCTGCTCCCTCTCGGCATCGCACCCTTGACCTGGAGGTTTACTGATGAGAGTATCCCCCCGCTGACCGCCTGGGTGATCCTCTATTCTGCTTCCTGTCTCTACAGGTCCAGCTCAGCGCTATGGGGGGGGGGGGGGGGGTTACCCATGTCATGTTCTTTCTCACTTTTCTTCATGCTCTTGGTCTGCCGGAAAAAACTTGAATCCTGCTTTGTGTTAAAGAAGCCCTTTTCCTTCTTGAATGTTCATGGAATGCTATAAAATATTAATCGTATTAATAAGTCATTGTGGATAAACCGTGAGCAAAATGCTGACCCAATCTAATCCCGGGGACGTAATTATTCCCTCACTGGGTCTCCAGGATGTCACAATCCACGTTGCCATGAGGACAGGATAGCCCTAATCCAGCCTTAAAGCAATATTAATGTATTTTTTTTTAAATAACAAACATGTCATACTTGCCTGCTCTGTAATGGTTTTGCACATCCTCTTCTCGGGCCCCTTGCTGGCGCTCCTGGCCCCTCCCTCCTGCTGATTTTCTCCACAGCAAGCCCCCCCCCTTTTACTTACCTAAACCCGATCGTTCCAGCGTCGAGGATGAGCCAACCAGCTCCAGCCGGTGTCTCAGGTACTCGTTGGATAGATTGATGGCAGCAGGAGCCATTGGCTCTCACGGCTGTCAATCAAATCCAGTGACACCCGGAGGGGGTGCAGGGCTGAGTCCCGCGGTCTGTGTCGATGGATGCAGCAGCAGGACTCGGGAGCGTGCCCGCACGGGTGCCTCCAGGGAAAGCGCTTCTCCGAGGGGGCACTTGATGAAAGAGATGTAAGTGAGCCACAACCAAAATGGCTAGCTAAGGAACCTAAGTAACAGGAAGCCTAACCAACGTATATACAATGGGCCGGATTCACAGCCATCGGCGCATCTTTATGCCGAGATACGCTACGCCGGCGCAACGTTGAGAGGCAAGTATGAAATTCACAAAGAAAATGCGCCCAACGTTGCGCCGGCGTATCGTATATTCGTCGGCGTAAGCCGACATAAGTCAAAGTAGGTGGAAGTAGGTGTGATGCATGGTAATGAAGCGTGACCCCATGCAAATGATGGGCTGAGCGTCATCCAAGTACCTAAAACGAACGGCGCATGCGTCGTAACTCGGACGCATGCGTACAACCACGTCAAAATAACTGCCTAAGATACTTCACGTAGTACTACGTACAATACGACGGGTGTTCCCTGGTCCATACCTTTGCATGAGTTGCGCCTCCTATATGAGGAATAACTTTACGCCGGACGTAACCCTCAAGCAAATCGCTTAAAACATGCGCCGGACGCAAGTACGTTCGTGAATCGCCCTCATCTCCGCCCTCATCTCCGCCCTCATCTCCGCCCTCATCTCCGCCCTCCTCTCCGCCCTCCTCTCCGCCCTCCTCTCCGCCCTCCTCTCCGCCCTCCTCTCCGCCCTCCTCTCCGCCCTCCTCTCCGCCCTCCTCTCCGCCCTCTTCTCCACCCTCATCTCATCACAAATCAATGGGAGTACCAAATGCATCCAGCGTAACTATGCGCCCACTATAGCCGGCAAGTTACGTCGGTGGGATGAAGTCAGTTTTTTGGCGTATCTTAGTTCTATGGGTACGGCGCATAGATACGACGGCGCATATTTACACTTACGCGGCGGATCTCGAGATATGTCGGCGTAAGTGCTACGTGAATCCGGGCCAATATGTACAAACATAAGGAGCATGGTTAAACAAGGAAAACCTAGAGATGCAGGGAACAGATGGGAAGGAGGAACTAGGACTGGGATCGGGTACAAGTGGAGCAGAAAAGAGGCAGCCAGTGTTCAGGATGCAGGGCTGGAGCAAGATCAGGATCTAGGCTCAGGATAAGTGGCAACCAGTATCTGTCAGCAAAGCAAAACACTGACGTGTAATAATAAGAGCCACTAAATACCCTCCCAGCAGCCAGCATCAAGCGAAGACTGATTACAGGGATCTGCTGGGAGACACCTGCAGGTGAAAACTGGAATTACAACCCTCTGCCCAGGGAACAGTGCTACCAGCAGGTGATCCAAGCTGATTGGTTGCCATCGACGGCTCCTCCCAGATTCTGTCTGCTCCAGTAAATGGCTAATTGCATGAATTATGTACCGCTATGTGTACATGCTTTAGAAATGAACAAAATCTTCATGAAACCTGAATCCAACGTTGTCTTTGGACCAGATCGCACCAGACATGGCATGTTCCTCCTTCAATAAATTTCCTACCGGCTGGTAAGCTTTTTATTTTTGACTTTATTGAGGCCGTGTGACCAAAATGTTCATTGGGCGCTGGAAAAAAAAACTGGCAATTTCTATGAAAACCTCCTCGTCCTGGTTTTGTTCTTTGTGAACGGAGCCTTAAGAGATTTAAAATCCCCGTTCCTGTATATGGAAATGTAACATATGTATTCGGCTTCTATCAATGCCTCTCTATTAAAGGAGGTCATAATTCAGCCTCGGCGACCTTTTACAACCCTTGTCACGGTTTCACGGCCTCCTGTCATGGGTAAACTCTGCAACCGCTTATTAAACGGCTTCATCTCCCTGCAAGGTCACCATGTAGAGCGCAGATAAGTCATTTAAATGAGGTTGTAGAACCATAAGGGGGTGTCACCTCTGGTAATGTACTCACAAGGTCACCGATCACCTACAATCAAGTGAAACCTCGGAATTCTCATCATAACTTGTATAGTATTTTTTTTTTTCTCATCCATTGAGGGACACCAGAGAATTTGGATCGGATTAAATTATACTGATGCTTTATAGATGGATTGGACCCTGGAAATATGTAAGCCAGCCCTAGGATGAATAACTCTTCTCTGCCCAGAATGTGTCAGTTTTTTTGCTGATAGGCTTTCCTAAGCAGAGCTGAAGAAAAGATAAGTAGTTTTTGCTGGCTTTTTTTCCCGTGCCCTTCATCCTAGAGGTTCAGCGGTATAATGGCCTATGGCCTTTCCTTGGTAATCGGCTAGTCTTTCTAATTTGGACTGTTTTTGTCCTAGGTTTGGGGCTCCCTTCCATGTGGAGCCATTACCTCTGGTGGTGACCTTCTCTCTGGGTCTTGTGGGTCAGTTGAGAGTTGGGTGTTCATCCTTTAAGTGGCTTCTGGGCTACAGGGAAGTCCCCGGTTGCTTTTTTGGAGGGGTTTTGGTTGGTCATCTTCTTGCTGGTTTAGGTCTGGTTCTCCCTTCCATTTGAAGCCATTACCTCTGGGGGTGACCTTCTCTCCAGGCCTTTCCATCTCTCATTGGGAGGCACAATGCGCACCCGTCAACTCCAATAATACGACAAAGCTCATCCTCTCCTGGCCCTGGTGTTCCCTTCCATATGAAGCCATTACATTTGATGGTGACCACCTCTCCAGGTCTTTCCATCCAGCTGATCCTCTCTCTGGTAATGGTGCGCCCTTTCACATGAAGCCATTACCTCTGATGCTTACCTTCTCTCCAGGTATTTCCATCAAACTGATTCTCTCTCTCTGGTCCTGGTGCTGAGCCATTACCTCTGGTGGTGACCTTCTCTTCAGGTCTTTTCATCAAGCATCTTCTCCCTGAATATTTAGAAACCCGAGTTGACTGGGTGGCACAATGGACACCCGTCAACCCCAATTATATGACAAAGCTCATCTTCTATATGAAGCTATTGCATTTGGGGGTGACCAGCTCTCTGATCCTCTCTCGGGTAATGGCGCTCCCTCCATGTGAAGCCATTACCTCTGGTGCTGACCACCTCTCCAGGTCTTTCCATCAAGCTGATTCTCTCTATGGTACTGGTGCTCCTTTCCATTTGAAGCCATTTCCTCTTGTGGTGACCTTCTCTCCAGGTCTTGCCATCAAGCTGATCCTCTCCCTGGTCCTGGTGCTGAGCCATTACCTCTGGTGGTGACCTTCTCTTCAGGTCTTTCCATCAAGCTCATCCTCTCCCTGAATATTTAAAAAACCAAGTTGACTGGGTGACCATTGGACGGCACAATGGACATCCATCAACCCCAATAATACGACAAAGCTCATCCTCTCCCTGGTCCTGGTGTTCCCTTTCATATGAAGCCATTACATTTGTTGGTGACCACCTCTCCGGGTCTTTCCATCCAGCTGATTTTCTCTCTGGTTCTGGTGCTCCTTTCCATTTGAAGCCATTACCTCTGGTGGTGACCTTCTATCCAGGTCTTGCCATCAAGCTGATCCTCTCCCTGGTCCTTGTGCTCCCTTATATGTGGAGCACTTACCTCTGATGGTGACCTTCTCTCAAGTCTTTTCATCAAGCCAATTCTCTCTCTGGTTCTGGTGCTCCTTTCCATTTAAAGTTATTACCTCTGGTGGTGACCTTCTCTTCAGGTCTTTCCATCAAGCTCATCCTCTCCCTGAATATTTAAAAACCAAGTTGACTGGGTGGCCATTGGGAGGCACAATGGACACCCGTCAACTCCAATAATATGAAAAAGCTCATCCTCTCCCTGGCGTTCCCTTCCATATGAAGCCATTACATTTGGTGGTGACCACCTCTCCAGGTCTTTCCATCCAGCTGATCCACTCTCTGGTAATGATCTCTCCAGGTCTTTCCTTCAAGCTGGCGCTTCCTTCCATGTAAAACCATTACCTCTGGTGGTGACCACCTCTCCAGGTCTTTCCATCCAGCTGATCCTCTCTCTGGTAATGATCTCTCCAGGTCTTTCCATCAAGCTGGCGCTTCCTTCCATATAAAGCCATTACATTTGGTGGTGACCACCTCTCCAGGTCTTTCCATCCAGCTGATCCTGGTGCTCCCTTCAATGTGAAGCCATTACCTCCTGTTGGTGACCTTCTCTTCAGGTCTTTTCATCTAACCAATCCTCGCTCTGGTCCTCTGGCTGACTCCCCCCTTCTGGTAGGGGCCTCATTTTATTTTTGGTTGTTGGTCCTTCAGGTGGCTTCTGGCCTTTGGGAATCCCTGCTTCCTTTTGGAGTTCGTTGGAGGTTATGTCTGTATTGAAATGCTTTTGGCCATTCTAACTGCATCTGAATTCCTGTCCCCCTTTAATGGACGAGTAGGAAAATAGGAATTTTGTTTTGCTTTTCTTGGCGTCCATTGAGGGACACAGATCCCACTGCTTTGTGTTTAATCATGCTTTTGGTACGGCTTGTTACAGACCGGGGCATGTTAGGGAGAGGAGGGGTTATCCTGGAGGGGGCGTGGCTTACAATATTTTTTTTTTTTTTTTGCCAGTGTCCTATCTTCCTGTAGGCGGCAGTATAACCCAACTGTATTTGACTTGCTGTGTCCCTAAAAAAAATTTTTTTTACGCTGGAGCCTCATATTATTATTTCTATTCCTCGTTCCACAGATCTGTCCTGCAGGAATAATTTTTTTATGTTTATTGCATCGCTTATGTGGAATTCTTTCAGTTTTTTTGAAATACTGAACAATTTAATTTTTCTTCTATATAGATATTTAGCGGGATAATTCTGAGGTCGGCCTCCTCCTCACCGAATGTCGCTGACAATACAGATTTGCGTTGTCGGCGGCAAATGGCTTTTTCTAGGACCTCGCGAACTAATGATTCGTAAATCGGCCTGATTGAAGTATTGTCCATTAGGGGCCATCCGTCTCGCGTTCCGTCGTGCCGGAATATGCCGACGCTCAGCAATTGTGTCTCGTCTTCCCAGAAATATTTATTTTGCAGATTCCTTGCACCAGCAAATTCTTGTAAATATTGTATTTTGTCTTTTCTTCCGTACATCCGCATAAATTACACGCTGCAGAGGGACTCGTGTTTTTTAATCCCTCGAAGGTAGGCAAAATAACGATGGCTCTACAAGTCTGCCTGAATAAATTCCTGACATCTTTAGAAAACCTCCACCTTGGAAAGCCGTCCTACTTTTCCTAGGCTGAGAGGATGTCCTCAGTCTGCTGCAGGCAGGTGGAAGCATTTCCTCAGTCTCCCCTTCCCTCAGTAATCAAAACGTACATTGTATCTTTGTAGAAAAAAGGAGGAGGCATGTCCTCATCAATGAGCTGCAGTTGATTCCAACGCAGTGTTGCCAACCTACCAGATTGAAATTTACTGGCACGACACCCGAAATTTACTGGCATTTCACAAAAGTTACTTAACCACTTAAGGACCGCCTACTGCACATTTACGTCGGCAGAATGGCCCGGCTGGGCACATCAACGTATATATACATTGATTTTAGTACCCAGCCGTGGGTCGCGGCGCGCGCCCCGCGACCCGGTCCGAAGCTCCGGGACTGCGGGATTCGCGGACCCGATCACTGCTGGAGTGCGGCGATCCGTCCCTGGAGCGGAAGAACGGGGAGAGCCGTGTGTACACACGGCTTCCCCGTGCTTCTCTGTGGCCGTAGCATCGATCGCGTCATCCCTGTAATAGGGGGACGCGATCGATGACGTCACACCTACAGCCACACCCCCCTACAGTTGTAAACACACACATTAGGTCACACATCCCCTACAGCGCCACCTGTGGTTAACTCCCAAACTGCAACTGTCATTTCCACAGTAAACCATGCAATTTAAATGCATTTTTTGCTGTGAAAATGACAATTGTCCCAAAAATGTGTCAATTGTCTCCCTGCCTCCAATCTCTCCCTGCCTCCAATCTCTCCCTGCCTCCAATCTCTCCCTGCCTCCAATCTCTCCCTGCCTCCAATCTCTCCCTGCCTCCAATCTCTCCCTGCCTCCAATCTCTCCCTGCCTCCAATCTCTCCCTCCAATCTCTCCCTGCCTCCAATCTCTCCCTGCCTCCAATCTCTCCCTGCCTCCATCTCTCCCTCCAATCTCTCCCTGCCTCCAATCTCTCCCTGCCTCCAATCTCTCCCTGCCTCCAATCTCTCCCTGCCTCCTCCCTGCCTCCAATCTCTCCCTGCCTCCAATCTCTCCCTGCCTCCAATCTCTCCCTGCCTCCAATCTCTCCCTGCCTCCAATCTCTCCCTGCCTCCAATCTCTCCCTGCCTCCAATCTCCCCCTGCCCCCCTGCCTCCATCCCTCTCTGCGGTGCCACCAACAACCCCATCTCCACTCTCTGCAATGCCACTATCCCCCTCTGCGGTGCCTCCAATCTCCCCCTGCCTCCATCCCCCTCTGTGGTGCCACGGCAGCCACCATCATCCCCTGCCTCCAATCACCCCCTACCTCCAATCTCCATGCGCAGTTCCAAGCCGAACCGATCTCGGCTATTTTTACTGGCACATTCCCGCAACCACGGACATTTGCTAACGGGGGGGAAAAAGTGCCCGTTTTTACGAACTGTCTGTAAAAATACGAAGGTTGGCAACACTGATCCAACGACATGTTGGGGATATTCCCTGGACCAGGTTGTATTGCTTTACTAATGTATTCTGCAGGGAAAGGCCAAGACCTGCTTGTGGTGTCTGGAAGGAGTTGCAGCATCACAAGGCTCGTTGAGCAGAATTATGACAATCTCCTTCTGGGTATCCGTTTTCTTCCTTTCAACTAGTTTGCATTTTTAATGTTAAAATATAAAACTTACCACGTTGAATGAATTATCTCGCACTCTAAATTCTCCGGCTCTGTATTAAAGTTGGACATAAAATGTTGGCGTGTTTTCAGAGGCTGTAGGGATATTTCTGAAATACGGCTCCTTATAGAGATGCCAGGATTCATCCTCCATATATTCCACGCTTATTAGATGTGAGCTGATGGCAGAATGTTCATGTAGACACCCGGAGGTCCCTGTTCAGAAGTCTACCCGTCTATTCCATAACTTTGTAGGGTGCTCTATGGTGTACAGAAGTTTGCCCGTCTATCCCAGAAGCCCCCGGGGTGCTCTATGGTGTACAGAAGTCTGCCCCTCTTTCACAGAAGCCCCCGGGGTGCTCTATGGTGTACAGGAGTCTGCAAGTCTATCTCAGAAGTCTGCCCCTCTTTCACAGAAACCCCCGGGGTGCTCTATGGTGTACAGAAGTCTGCCTGTCTGTCCCAGAAACTCCCGGGGTGCTCTATGGTGTACAGAAGTTGGCAGTCTATCCCAGAAGCTCCCAGGGTGCTCTATGGTGTACAGAAGTCTGCCCATCTATCCCAGAAGCAGCCAGGGTGCTCTATGGTGTACAGAAGTTGGCAGTCTATCCCAGAAGCTCCCGGGGTGCTCTATGGTGTACAGAAGTCTGACCGTCTTTCCCAGAAAACCCCCAGGGTGCTCTATGGTGTACAGAAGTCTGCCCGTCTATCCCAAAAGCTCCGGGGTGCTCTATGGTGTACAGAAGTCTGCCCGTCTATCCCAGAAGCCCTCGGGGTGCTCTATGGTGTACAGAAGTCTGCCCATCTGTCCCAGAAGCACCTGGGGTGCTCTATGGTGTACAGAAGTCTGCCCATCTATCCCAGAAGCCCCTGGGGTGCTCAGGAGTCTGCAAGTCTATCCCAGAAGCTCCTGGGGTGCT